>PVIC010030066.1:0-22135 GCA_004025085.1 Thryonomys swinderianus
TGTGATTTATTAGTATTATTTTGGAGACTTACAACAAATACAAATACAAATACAAATGAAAGCAAAGCAGAAACTTTTCAGGAAGCAAGGAGTAAAAGGAATTTCTAAATTTCCACTCTGATTTCGAAGGCTAAGATGGAAGAAGAGATGTCTTTATCATCTACCTAGCTTGTAAATTCATGTGTAGAAATTCTAGACAGAGTTATTTCAGTTTATTTATAACAATTGCACTATTTAGATAGTGAAATAAATTGTTTCTTAAGTTTTTGTAATACTCTAAGAGGAAATTGTGTTTCATTATATTACATATAAAGTCTCATTTTACTAAGTACATATTTTAAAAAATTTTATCATCTACTGTCTTCAATAGTATTTTGTTTTACTGTTATTATGTAACTTACATGATATTTTATACATCTAAATATCTGGGAGTCAAATAGTACTCTTAAGAAATCATAATAAACTTTTGTGTAAGTATTTTGAAACATAAAAATACACCATAAAGTAATACTAAATATGACACTGAATCTAAAAGGCCAAAAGAGAGAAAATTAAAAACAAATGTAATTAAAAGTATGTCTCACATTTGTACATTTGAGTATTTAAAGTATCCATGTTTCTAGTCAAGTTTTATGATGTTCTTACTCCCTGAAGTCGCCAATTTGAATGCTAAACTCTATAATTCAAAAATAAAATAATTTTTACCAAATTGCATAAATTTATTTTAGTTATTTTTAGGAACTAGAAAGGTTAATAGTTCAATATACATAAAAATTATTTTAGTACCAAACTGAAGATAATTTTGTGTAGCTTTATTTTGTTTCATACCTGTCTTTTACTTATTGCATCACTGAAATTTATTTTGTTTTTCCTCTAGACATTGGAGCAATTCACAATCCATAAGAACAGAAATTTTTCATGGTGGTTTTTGAAGGGTCTTTATTCACTCTTAATTATTTCACAAGTATCTCATGAGACCAGAAGTTAAAGGAGGAAGTAAATAATTAAGTTAAAATCTCCTTCTCCCTCCTCCTTTTTCTTAATACTGAACAAAATCGCGCATGTGCTTTTTTCATAAAAATAAATTAGGTTTTGCCAGGCATGGTGGCTCACGCCTGTAATCCCAGCACTCGGGAGGCAGAGACAGGAGGACTGCTGAGTTAGAGGCTTGCCTGAACCTACATAGTGAGCTCAGGGTCAGCCTGAACTACAAACTGAGACCCTGTCTCAAAAAAAAAAATAGATTAGATTTTAAGAATTGTAATAATAAATAATTGTGTTAAATTTATTTTCCTGGACACGTTATACCCTGGAAATATTTTCAAGTTTAAAACATTCTCAGGAGTTCAGTAGTTTTGTAGTTGAAAAGAATTCTAAATTGATTCCTGTGTTTAGAAATAAACAGAAATCTTTCTCTCAAATTTTTAATTTTTATTTATTTTGTGGTATTGAGATTTAAATCCAAAGCCAGACACAAATTAACCAAGCATTGTACCACCAAGCCACGTGCCTTGTGGGCCCTCCCCTCTCTTTTCCTTTCTTTCCTTTGTTCCTTTTTTTTTTTTTCATGATAGTGTCTCATTAAATTGCCTGGGTTTACCTTGAACTCTTAACTCTCCTACTTCATCTAGCAGCTGTGCTTATAGAGCACCATGAGGTCTCAGGATTTTTTTTTATGAGTTGAATTTATTGGTACATTTTAAGAATACATTCTGATCACATTCCTCCATGAGAATCTATACCCTACATGAATATCTTGGTGCTTTTTTCCCTATTTCCTTGCCCACCTTTCAACCCCTACCTCACCAGGTACATAAACTTCATTTCTATGTTTTTCTTTTCACCATCAAATGTTTTCTTTCCCTTCTTTGCTTTCCCCTGTCCCTACCCAGTTCCCCTTCACCTCTGAACATTTTATTCCTATTTCCCAGCACCTGTCATTTATTTTGGACCTTGTTTACACCTTCAGTTTCTTACACTAGAGAAACACTACAGTATTTACATATCCTTGTCCTATTTATTTCACTTAGGAGTATGGCCTTATGTTCCCAGTACTTTAAAAGTTAAGTAGGTTTAGAAGTCAACGGGTAGACATGTGTTTCCAACTAATGATACTACAGAAACGTCCATTATTATATAATCAACTGGGTAAAAGTGAAAGACATTTTGAGAAAAAAAAAAAAGGATTCCACACGAAGCTTGAGATGCCTTTGGTTTTGGATTATGCATATAATTCAATTTGTTATGTATTTATATTTTATTCTATTAGTACATGTTTTCATAACATAATGATCATATTCATCATGGGGGATTTGTGCATGAACATCATATATTTTAAGTCTTTTATTTTTGTTCACTTTCCTTCCCCTGTATCAAATTTTTCTTCCCCTCCCCCTTTACAAAAGCTCTTTCCATTTTTCTTTCAATTCTGTTTTATTCTTTTTTTTTTTTTTTTTTGAGATAGGGTCTCGCTTTGTAGTTCAGGCTGGCCCTGAGCTCATTATGGTGCCCAGGCAAGCTTTGAACTCAGCAATCCTCCTGTCTCTGTCTCCCTAGTGCTGGGATTACAGGTGTGAGCCACCACGCCTGGCACTCTGTTTTATTCTTTAACTCCCTCCACACTTGACCAATTTATTTGCAACTGCATTTTGTTAGGTGCTACAGAGATAAAAATGATATGGGTCTCACCCCTTAATTAGAATTTGAAAGTGTTTTTTAATAAGTAAACTATCTTGGATTATGAAATTCACTCTAGTGAGAAAATTGTTATAAAAATTTACTTGATCCAAAGAATTCAGAATGTATAGAGTAGCTTATCTTTGAGTATGACCTGTGAATATGACTGTATTTGAGTAAGACTGAATTTTTTTGGCCAGAAATTTAAATTTGAACTGTGAGGCATATTTAGTCTATGTTGTAAGATATATCTTAATCTTCCTGAAAAACTGAAAGTAAATATTTGGATAAATCCTTTGCTTAAAATAAGATAGGTTTAAAAATAAATAAGTAAAGATAATTATCTAAGAATATTCAGTTAGCAGATAAATCCAGTCAAAGTAGTCTTACAAAATTTTCTGTGGTAGAGAAAATGAAAAAGACATAAGAACCAATTATCGAGTACAATGAAATCATTTATATTTTGAAAACTGTTTTTCAAACACTCATGGTATACCATTGATAAGGTAACATGGTAGAGGTTTATTTGCATGTAAAATGTCCATAAGAAAGAATGACACAATGCAGAAAGTGAGGTTGCTATCTTATAGTAGGAAGTTAAAACCGATAAGTGAAACAATTTTATTAAGTAATGGCTATGACAAAAATGGAATATGTGTAAAGAACATACAAAAATAGTACTCAGATAAAAGTGGCTCATCTGGTTGAGACAATCAGACACCAAGTGTCAGAGCTGTGGGGTCAAGTCTGTGCTTCAATTGTCATACAGGCAGTGGTAACCTGTTTATGGACATCTAGTTCATGACTGGGTTTCTAGTTCTTTGAGTTTCAAGTGTTAAGTCTTTATAGTTCTATCCTCGGTGATTTCTGGTACCATTCTTAGCTTTCTTCCTGCCTTCCACAGATGCATACACTCCAAGTTTATATATCATCAAACAGCCCTTCTTAACAGTCAATAACCTGAAATTCTGGCTATATTTTGAAACTCTAAAAAAAATGATGAAAAGACCTAAATAGCCCTTTAGGAATTCTGCAGTTCTCTATGAGCAAAATGATGAAACCTTGAGGAGAAGTGTGAACTTTGAGATGCTGGTAGAGAAACTCTATTATTTAAAAAAAAAATTTTTTTTTTAAGAAAAGCAGTTGTTTTAGTAATCACATTAATTTTAGAGCATAGCATATTTGCCTCAATATGCTTCTTCTCTTCTTTCTGGGACATTCTTGTTAGCTGAAACAAGAAACAGAAAGACATTCTTGTTTTCCTTTGTGAAATTAAGGTAGCAAATCATGCAAAATAGTCCTCCCTTGTTATGTTTCTATATAACGTGCTTCAGGCAACTGCAGTTTTATTTGATGCTAGATGTAGTAACAAATCAAACGTGGGTGGGGGATGTAAACAAAAGAGCACATCTGATTCGAGTTTACATTTCTGATGAGTCTAGTCTTTGCTAAATTAGGTGTTTTATGGAAATTCAATCATCTTGCTAAATATCTTTAAATAAAGTGTTAACATTTTAAGGGATATGTTTAGAGAACAACTATTTTTCAAATGCTGATTCACTGTGCAAATGTCTATTTTTCTTATCATACATGTGCCTATTAGTATGTTTCCCCTCTTGATTTTAAACTAACAGTTGAGCATTTCTAGAGCAGAGACAATTATTCATTCTCAGCTTGAAGTCTACACAGTGTCCCGGGGTGATGTGATGTCAGCATACGTATAAGGTTTCAAGGGACGACACCTGGTGCATGATTATCATGGCTTCCCTTACCTTGTGGCTCTTGTAATAAAGGTTCCACATAGAAAGTTTAAACTTAATGCCTTTGGTATTTTATTTCTTTATGGCACTCAGCCAAACTCAAACATAGCCACTGTTTCTTATGACATTTTAGCAAGGATATTAGTGGAGAAAGAATCTGCGTGGTTTGCAGCCTTGGTTTGCGTGCAAAGTTGCTTCTCTATTAAGGATAAAAGCACTTCTTTGGGTGACAGAAAGCAGGTAAACAAACTTCTTTGAAGAGCAAATTTTAAATCCATATGAAAATTACTTCAAGGTCATGTCTTATAAGAACAATTAAACTAGTGAATTAGTGGATTATGATACAGTTATAAGCTAATGATTTTTGAGGGTGAATTTGTCCCCTACTGGCTATTTGGGGGTAAACTGAATAGGGTTTCTTTAAATGATTTGTTCTTTCACAGTATTCTTAGCCGAAGCACTTCGAGGCCCTACTCCCTCCGCCCACTCTGACTCACATTTTCCCACCAGCCCCACAGGTCTGTGGCTTCGCTCTCCGTAGGAACACGGAAGTGTGTTTGCAAGAGCCAGGTGACCCCAGATTCAGGTCTTGACTCTCTGCGTCCTAACTGTGACTCATTTCTTCATTTATAATAGGACAGTAATATTGTTCCCTTCACACGAGCTTTGAGAAAACTTTGTAATCAGCTGTGAAAAACTGTTCATCGTTTCTATTCCAAATAATACTTTACCTGGTAAGTTATAATTATTAGTAGTAATCACTAATAATTGTTAAGTTGAAGTAAAAAAATTCTGACTGTTGATATTTTCAAATACCTCACTTCTTGCTTTGTCATGCCACTAAATTTCTCACCCTTTCTCTTGTGATATCTCTTCACCTATTATTTTATCAAGTTATATGAGTTACTTAAAAGCACGGGGACTACTTCTAGGAGAGAATAGTCTCTTCCAAATTCTATGTTCTATGACTGTAGTGAAATTGATCCACTTCCGTATGCAACATTTCAAAGTCACTGGCATGCTGTGCATTTGATTTCATGAGATAATAGAACTTCTACATTATTTTCAAACCACATTGAAGAAGAGAAACACAAAGTTAAGTGACATACTTTGTCAAAATAACTAATCTTAAAGTGAGAAAGTTTATGTCTAAGCTACTGTTAGAAAGTAGAATTCCTGAAACTGATTTAGAAGCTGTTGGTCATTTTTTTTGTGTATTTTGAAGAGTACTACAACAGAGCAAAATGTTCTTGTTTCTTGTGAACAGATAGGAACTTCTCCCCATAAACATATATAGACATCTTCCTTCCTTCCTTCCTTCCTTCCTTCCTTCCTTCCTTCCTTCCTTCCTTCCTTCCTTCCTTCCTTCCTTCCTTCCTTCCTTCCTTTTTCTTTCTCTTTCTTTCTTTCTTTCTTTCTTTCTTTCTTTCTTTCTTTCTTTCTTTCTTTCTTTCTTTCTTTCTTTCTTTTCTTTCTTTCTTTCTCTTTCTGTCTCTTCTGAACCAATTCACTGTCATTTTCTCTAGGGTTTATATGGTTTTCTAAACTAATTTCTCTCATATTTGGTTATTTCCCTGTCCTATCTTATTTTTTCTTGTGCCTCAAGGAGCCCTTTCAACACACCTAATAAGGTCCAAGTAGTCCAAGAACAATACTCATTTTGTTTGCATGAACTCCATCAACCATCCAAATAGTCAGTTCTAAAATATGTTGAACTTCAGGTTTATGAGTGTTGCTAGAGGGGGAAGGAGAAATGGGACATTTGCCAGGGAAATTTCAGAAGCACACAGTGAGGCAGGGAGGGAATGACGAAGACTTTTTTACTTCCCAGTGTACCTCAGGCATGGGTTTTCATGACTTAGTGCTTCTTATACTGCCCTAAACTCCCCTTTTGCTTCCCTGTGCTTTTCCTCTTGACTTGGTCTTTGGGCAGAGAAGACCTGACACACAAAGCGTGGCAATGAAGGAAGAGGAGCAAACTAGATGACAGTTCTCTTTTAAGAAATATGTGATCAAAGAACATCCCTTCCACCTTGGCCGTGAGACTCATCATTTCCCAAGGGTGTTGTCTCTGGTGCCTCCATCTGCCTCCTTCTCTGTTAACTTTTTTTTTCTTGGCACAAAGTTGTTTATTTTTAAAAGTTTGTTCCCAGCATCAAAATATTTCATGCTTCTCTAATGAGAAACATACAGGACAGTACTTGTCTTAGACATTCAAATCTTCAAGACTGATTAAATTTAATCATGCTTTTTCCATACCAGATATAAATAATTTGAGGGCAGGGATTAAATCTTCTCTGCTGTCTGTAACTTTTAGCACTGAGCACACAGCTCTCTCAGCATAAGAAATGCCCTATAAATTTTAATTGGGTTAAATTCACTAGTATTTTCTTTTTTCTTAACTTTTGTGGAGGATGTTGATAGAAAGACTAAATCCATCATATCAGTCTCTCCATGTACACTTGATCTTAGCCAAAAGGCCGAGCAGCGATAATCTCTCCATGTAAATTCCTATATCCTTAAATAATTCCCACTAGGTCATCAAAAATGGTCAAAGTCCTATCTTAGGAGGCAAAAGACAAGAGTGTAAATTCAGCACTGGGTAAGGATATAGGTCTCCCCGTCTGTTAAATGAGGCAAGAACTTCTTCAAAGAAGTTCTGTGCACAATAAATGTGCCTCATGTACTAACATATGTCCTAATCCAGAAACATTTAATTTGGAAAGGGAATTTGAGGCTAGTTCATTCACAATACAGAAATAATTCAAAGAGGTTTCCTATAATTTTCCACATGTAAATACTTGGTTTTTCTTAGAATTATTTTTTCTCATGTAACACAACATGTGAATTGTAAAATCAATAACTGATCTGTTGGTATACTTCCTAGCAAGATCTACAACTAGTCAAGTACAGAAGATTCAAGCATTATTTTCTATGAAATTTTTAGGAGAGAAGACACCAACACCAACAAGGATTAAATTATAGAAAATAAGGCAAATTTATGTACCATTATTTTGTATTATTATGTACCAATGTTGTCTATTCTTGTCAAGGTTTTCATAGACCCCAAACTGTCTGAAGTGAACCTGTCACAGAAGTAGGGACTCAGCCAAGGAACTCTGACTACCATCCAATGAATGCATGTTATTCTCCAGAATCTTGCAAGCCAAGTGCAGCTGTGCTAGTGAAAGGACCAGACCTTTCCTTTCAACTCATTTACCGAAACTAGGAACATCGTGTGCCTATTTCTACTGTCACAACTTGAAGTCTGAATTCATATTAGTAACTTGCCACGTGCCTGGATTTTAAAACTTATCCTTGGTTTGGAGCTCAGCATAGTGAATACCCAGCCCAAATCACACTGTCAGGTAGTCTCACCATTTTGCTTTTTTAAAAAAAAATTCTGTAAATGACAAATCAAAGCAGGTTATCCCATTGCTTCTTTACTTTTGTAAATAACCCACTAAAATGATTTTAGATTAAGACTTTCACACATGAAATGTTCTTAATGGCATTGAGACTTCCTGTGCATGGAAACTATGGGGGTTGTCGTGCAGAGATCTGAAAAGACTGTTCAAGCAGCTGAAACCACACATGATATGTGGCTGTCAAACTCACACCAAAGGCACTTTTCTATGTAACACCATTTATTTTTCATTCACAGTTTGAAAAGGAAACCCATTTACTACTTCAGACAGTGAGGGTGAATTATTGCTACAGGGCTGTAAGGCAAATTTTCTTCTTTGAGAAAATTTAATTGAATGTTTTCTAAGAATTCTTCCACATGTGATTGGAAATTTTAGTATTTCTATGTTCTACAATAATTGATGTAGTTCCCTGAAGTTGCAATTCAGATCTTTTGATCAGCCACAGGACTCTTGAAAGTACATCTACTCACCAAAAGAATCACCTACTCTGGCCTTTCTTTGTTCTGGAATTATTCAAGAGTTTTTATTTCTAATTTTAAAACACTTAGTCTGCTTATAAATTTATTAGCTCTTTATTTGAAGTTGTTTTATTTCAGATTATAAGTAATTTTTGTTCGAGATTTCTTTAAATATATTTAAATTGTACATTTGTGTTTATCAAGCAATAAATCATATATATATATATATTTTTTTATTTTTTTTTCTGGTACAAGGGATCCAGCTCAGGACCTTGTGCTTGCCAGGCAAGTGCAGCATCACTGAGCTACAACCCCCAGCCCTATGACTCTTAGCTTTTAACATTTCAATTTCCTAGTGAGAATTTATGTAACTGAATGTTAAATGAAAATTTGAGGTCACTCATTGTCTGAGAGACAGGCAGGTTGGTATCAATAGCGGTCCTTTTAGACATTTCTTTTAATTACTTGAAAAGTAAACACAGTTCTCTTTTGACTTGTGCTTCTTCAATTAACGAGATAACAGAGCAGTGTTTACAGGACATTCGCTGCTGCTCAGTGATAGTAACCAAAGTGCAGAAGTTACATCTGTAATTGGTTTTCTGATACAGCCTCAGCAAACACACATAAGAGTGAGGTTCCTGGAGGGATAAATGGATTTAGTTGCCTTCACAAGCTACCTTCAAAGAGTGGTTTAATTTTGTTTCCTTATAGTAGCTTCCCTTCGCCCAAGCCATTAAGAGTGTCTTGATTTATGAAACAGTAGTGGTAGCCTTCCCAGGAAAGACAGGATTTTCTCCTGTCAGAAAATATGGCTCCCTGGTGATACGACCCTGGGAGAGTAAATGAGATTCTAAATAACTCTGGATTATTAGGATGCTCAGAATGGAAGAAACAGCTTTTATTTTTTTGTATTAACTATACATTCCAAAGAACATTCTTAATTATCACATCAATTTGCACAATTTATAGTTCAATATATAGAATATTAATCACGAGACATTAAAAGAAATGCTTCCTAGTACTATCATTTTTCTGTAGCATCTAAACTCCTTTATAAGGTATATGATTTGTGACAACTCGAAATGAATATCATTTAGGAGGATAACCATGATAGTTAAAGGGCTCAAATATCATTTGGTTTTTAAAAATAATGTATCGTTTTCATCAGTGTCTAGAGTTTGCTTGGTCTTACAGAAATTCAATAACAGTGGAATATATTGCTATTTTTTAGGTAGAATGTGGGTCAGAGTCTTCTCATAAGTAGTTTACTAACTGTAATAATTAAATAAATACCTGTTTGGGCCGGAGGATTAGCTCAGTGGTTCCAGCGCCTGCCTCGCAAGTGCAAGGTCCAGAGTTCGATCCCCGGAAACCACATACAATGCTGGGCATGGAGACTCATGCCCACCAACAATCAATACCACATACCACAGTGCTGGGCATGGTGGCTCACGCCTGTAATCCCAGCACTCGGGAGGCAGAGACAGGGGATTGCTGAGTTTTAGGCTTGCCTGGGGTACATAGTGAGCTCAGAGCCAGCCCAAACTACAAAGCGAGACCCTGTCTCAAAAATAAAAAAAATACATGTTACAGACTCTTATCCTTACACAATTTTAATGATTTAGAAATTTGTTTCAAATTTCATATCTTATTGTTATTAATATAAATTATGGCTAAATAGCAGTAACGTTACACATGCAATGCTCTGTTAAATAAAGCATGGAATATGCTTCCAAGAATTTGTGATCAAAAACAGAAGCCAACAAGAAAGCAGATCATCATTATATAATGGAAACCATATAATCTCTACATGAACATTTACTATGACACTATGTAAGTAAGTGTAAGTGCCTCTTCAAATAGCATTATGCTAGCTCTTCCTTGCTATTATTTTTCATCCTACTGTGAACTCCTTAAGTGTAATTGCTGGTTATAGACATGCCTGGGGAAGAGTATTAATAGGTGACTTTAGGAGTCACAGCAACAAACTAAGCTCCTGAAGTGTGTTTTCACAGTTCACGGTCCAGCACTTCATAGTCAAGTAAAATTCCTATCAAGAATCCACAGGATGGACCGGAGATTTAGCTTAGTGGTTCCAGCGCCTGCCTCACAAGTGCAAGGTCCTGAGTTCAATCCCAGTAACCACATACAATGCTGGGCATGGTGACTCACGCCCACCAGCAATCAATACCACATGCCACAGTGCCGGGCATGGTGGCTCACGCCTGTAATCCCAGCACTCAGGAGGCAGAGGCAGGAGGATTGCTGAGTTCGAGGCTTGCCTGGGCTACATTGTGAGCTCAGGGCCAGCCTGAACTACAAAGCGAGACCCTGTCTCAAAAAAAAAAAAAAAACCCACAATCAACAACACCTTGATGATGGGTCTTCACTGACACATTTTTTTTCCTCACAAGGAGAATTGGGTAACTTCTATGGAGAACTCTGAACATTGTTCTCAGAATCATAAGCACAGAGCCAAATTTCATCTCTCATGATACTATGGAACTTGAAGCAACATGATCGTGCAGCTCCAGTGAAAAGTTTGTTTCATGGTCCAGGACTCACAGCACACTCACAAATATATCTTCTCTCACCTGTTGCTCATAACTGACTGAACAAACTAAGTGATTGATTCTTGTTACACCCAGCTGCTAAGGTTTCATGTTGCTTTTGCTATGAAAGATCCCTGATTGGGGTTAGATGGCTCTGGGCAGTAGAGCACTATACAATATGTTTTGTCATCATACCTTGTGTGCCCTAGAGTTAGTCCAGGTGATAATGAAGTTCTTCTTATTTGAGTTCCGTTATCTGTAGGAGATAAACTGTGTCCATCACAGCATCATTATAATAGCCAAGAGGTGGAAGCGACTTAAGTTTCCACTGAGGGGTGAACTGATAAAGAAGAGGTGATTTATTTCACCTCTATATTGAATGAGATAAATCAGTCATGAAAAGGTAAATATTGCTTGATTCCATTTATGCAGTATTGGTAATTGAACACATCAAAAGAGAAAGATAGTTATCAGGATTTGAGGAAGTGAGAAAAAGAAAATGTTTAGTAAATATAGAACTTCAGGTTTACAAGAGGAGAATATTCTGGAGATTTAATTATTACAATATGAATACATTTAACCCTATTGAACTTTACCCTTAAGAGCAAAGAAGGTGGCAAATATTACATTATATATTTTACCACAATAAAAGGCTGAAAATAGATACAGAAATCTTTTTTTCAATTTTGAAATATCACTATATCAGAAATCTTGACTAAAGAAATTCATAATATACATAGACTTACTCTGAAAGGATTATACTATCAAATCAGCAATGCATGACATACATTTTAGTCCTGAAATTTTACAGTGATATACAGGAAGGGCAACTCAAACAAACAAAATATAGTAATTTCATCCTTACCTGAAAAAATGATTTAGAGGAACTCTCGAGATTCCATATTTCTCTCTTATTCAGTGATAACAAATTTGAATTCCCCTTATCAACAAAATATAAGCTTACTAAGGTACAACAACCCTGTTGTTCAGTAAATTACGTCTCACCATCATATTTAGGAAAGAAAGAAAAATGGAGGGGGCAGGGGAAGGGAGAAGAAGGAAGGTGGGTAGGGAGTGAATCCTCCACGGAAAACTCAATACTACTTAAAGAAAGCCTGTGACGGTCTCATTATTCCTGCACAGGCTCACGCTGGAAACACCCACACCGCAAATGGCCTGGAATTTAAAAAAGATAAAGAAACAAACCTTCTGGGATCTAAAGAGTAGTTCTAGAAGCCCATGTGTCTCATTCTCTATAAACGAGCACCACGCTGTTCTTATTCATGCTGCATTTTCCCCTAGAAATTTTTTGGCTCTGGAGGAGAGCTATACTCCGTGCTTGTGATTGGTATTAATGTTGACTCTCAGACAGGCAAGAATCTGGAGATGCAGTCGGCCAGAACGGGCCGGCTTCACAAACCGCAGGTGTTACATTGCTATTATATTTGTGCAAGATGTGTTTGTTGCAGAATGCAAATCACCAAAACAAAAACTGAGGATGATGTTTCAAGTCAGACTTGAACATATGATTATGGTATCTGTTGAAAACATTTTAGACTGAGAAGGAAGGAATTTAAGAGAGCTACTCCCAGAATAGCATCTGTGAGTATGAGCACGACAAATTTAGACACAGTTAGTTCTACCTAGTGCACAAGAGCTCCTTAGAAAGCCCGACATGATCTTTCTTCACACAGTCATTTCCCTGAGAAAGGATCCAGAGCAAATACCTAATAAAAAGTCGGTTGATAATAAGCAGAATGGAATGTGGGCATTACAAAAAGCAGATCTTTAGGTCAAGGGCTGTGAATGTGCATGTTTTTGTTTTGGGTGACTGAACTCACGTGATAATAAACGTCTTTCCTCAGTGGGTGATCTATAGACTCGTCCCTTCCATTGTACTTACTTTTTATTTTTCACATAGTAGAGTAAATCATTTTTTATATTTTCTATTTTCGAAGCCAACTATAATAGTTTTCTTTTCCTGATAAAACTGTCAAATTGTAGTTTGGTTGTGTTTTTCCCTTTAATGTAAAGAGTGGTCGTTGCCGTACAACAAAACAGAGCATTAATTTCACATTTTCATACTGAAAACCTCAAACGTTAGCCAGGATCGTGGGTCCGTGTCTGTAATTCCAGCTATTTAGGAGGAAAGAAAATTCGAGCATGCTGCTCACAGTTTCGAAATATCTTGTCTCAGAATTTTACAAAGGACTGAGATGTGCCGAGCATTTCCTGACTCAACTCAAATACTATGAAGAAAAAAAAGAAATCTCTGAAAGCGTCCATACACACATCAAAGAACTCCACGACCTTTGTAGTTACAAGCTTTAATAATGGAATAAAGATTTTTATCTGGTTTTTATAAAGCAGGTAGAGATGTTAGTGAACTTTACTCAAATTTATTATACTTCTTCCTTTATTGTGTAGTATTTGAAGGCATGGTTTATATTTCAAATAGCATTCCATTCTAAAATATTTGTTAAAAACTTTCCCTGTAGGGAAGGATTTTGTGTGTGGGGGTGTGTGTGTTGAACAGCTCTGTCACTATATATAAAAAATACCGGAGATAATCAACTTATAAAGAGAAAAGTTATGCTTAAGTCACAGTTTTGGAGTTTTGACCCATGGACTGGCGGCCCGTTGCTCTTAGGCCTTGGGTTCAGGGCCTGGGGTAGCACAGTGAGGGTGAAGCCGCTCAGCGCGGCCCAGGCAGTGGAAGGGAAAGAACGAGGCTCTGTGCGCCCCAGGCCGCTTCACGCATGCGCACCAGTACCTGACGAGCTCGTGCGTCTTTGTCTCCGCTGCCTCCCAGTAGTGACAAGCTGGAGACTGAGACCACACCACAGGGGACTTTGGGGATCTTTGGGGTCCTTGGGGGGATCTAAATAATACCAATTTGCTTTTGAAAATTTCTTTCTCTTCTGCATCAGAAAATTAGAACTACAGAAATTGCAGAGTTGATTTCTGTGTGTCCCGTGCAAGCTAATATAAGCAGCAAGACGTTACCCAGCGAGGAAGTTCTGAAGTTGTAGGTTTGGGGATCGTGCTGCTATCTGGACTGATCATCAAATAACAGTAATGCTAATATGACAGTCTAGCACTTGACATTTTTTCGGTTTGTGTGTTGCATGACATTGCATTTTCACAGTGACCACGTAAATCACGTTGGACATAGGGTGGAAATCAAAGTGTTTAAAAGCAAGAAGTTGCTTCCGTGTAAGGTCACTGGCCAAGAGAAGACCCCTATGTCTGCCCCAGAACACGAACTCATCTGGAGAACAGGGCATATGAAGGGAGGGAGTCCAGATACGCCATCCTCACCCTGTCAGGCATCCGAGAGAACTCTGCTCTCTTGCTGTGTCCTTCACCAACTTGACCTTTGCTAATATCCCTTCCCATTCATATTCTTGCGGTCGATTGTATCGGTCTTGTTGCTCTTCTCAATTCTTTACCTGTCTCAGATCCATACCCTTCACCATTTCCCCACGCAGTGTGGATGGGGTTGGCCTGTGATCTGTCAGGGGCCGTCAGCGGGCAGAAGTTAGCTCCAGCGTGCCGGTTCTCAGCGGGGTCTTGAGAAACACCACGTGCCATGACCTGCTCTATTGTCCTGCGGGTCTTGGGTGGCCTCTGCTGACCCACGAGGTGGGAAAGACAAGTAGAGCACAACTGGAGCTGGTGTGGAGCTTGGCGCCAGCTCTGCCGGCTCTGTGTGCATCAGCTGACCCCAGATAACCCTGAGTGCGCTGCAGACAGTGTGGACTACCTACCCTTCTGACTCTGAATTATGAGTTGCTTGTTTCACAGTGTTACTGCTCCTCTAACTGTTGCCTAAATGCAATCAGCTGTCAAGAAACTTTTTAAAATATAGTTTAACCTTTGAAACTACAGAGAAGTTTTTTCCTCCCTCTCTTTTTTTAAAACTTGAATTCTTTATTGGTACAATTTATATACATCTCACAATCACGTGTAACATTGGGAAATTTGTACCAGTATATGACACAAGTTAATTCTCATTTTGACCCATATCCCTACCTACCCACACCTCCCCACCCCTTTATACATACCTTTTTATTTTCTTTCTGTATCCTATTTATTCCTTCCCTTCATTACATTCCCACACCAAGTTTCCTATGGAAATTTCCCACTCTATAAAAGCTGTCATACTTTCTAGAGCTCATTTGCATCTACAGGTGTTCATGTCAAAGAGAAGATCCGGAATTTGCCTATCTATTTATTTCACTTATTAGTATATCCTCCAGATGTCTCCATTTGCACCTAAATGGATCGATCTTGTCATTCTTTATGGCAGAGTAACACTCCATTTTATTGAAAAACCACATGTTCAAAACTTGCTATAGTTCTTTAAACATTTTAAAGTGTTTATTTCTAGTATTTTACACTTAATATTTATGAATTGTTATAAACCATGCAAAACTGAAACTATGGAAAGGAAAATCCCAGGTAAGGGATACTGGTGTATGTGATCGAGTGTGTGCTTTGTCTTGCTTCTGTCTTTCGGTCCGCAGTTGCTCGTGACTATTGATTCCTTTGGGTATGAATGGAAGATGATGCAAGAGTAGGTAAGTTAAAAATATATATATAAAGAAGAGAAATTTAAAAAGTCTTTATGTATTCTGGACTTTAACCAGTGGAACAGAGGAACAGGGACAGTAACAGAGAATTGGAGAAAGGGTCATTCACATGACCTCCCACTGAGCCTTGTACCTCTAGAATACCTGGAAATGGAAAAACAAGAAAAATGGTGGTGGGGGGGGTGTGGCGGGGTGGGATATGTGTAACAATGAGAATTAACTCATGCCATATACTTGTGCAAATTCCCCAATGGTGAGTGTGATTGTGAGCTGTATGTAAAATGTACCAATAAAGAATTCAATTAAAAAAATCCTTCACATACACAAAGCCTACCCTGAGCAATACCATCAACAGTGGAGAACAGTATCAACATCTTCAAACAATTACTTAAGGCAGAACACACTGGCCAGAAAGCCGAAGCAGAAGTGAAAGAACACG
The DNA here is from genome assembly GCA_004025085.1 of Thryonomys swinderianus. Taxonomy (NCBI): domain Eukaryota; kingdom Metazoa; phylum Chordata; class Mammalia; order Rodentia; family Thryonomyidae; genus Thryonomys; species Thryonomys swinderianus. Next base: position 15,909 of record PVIC010030066.1, read on the forward strand.
GCACGTGCCTCCTGGCAACCAGTAGTTAGACAAGTTGGTGAGGATTTTTTAATCACATTGTGCCGATCTTCACTTTTCTTTATAAAAGGGAGATGGTAAGATCTCACCCTTATTCCTCTTAGAATGCATTTTTTAGTTACTAGCATACTAAATTAATAGTTATCTCTAAGCTTCTACTTTTCTAAAGCAATAAATAATGAATAAAATAAAGTCCCTGAAGACAAAAGCCTTAAATCTATTAAGGACTTGAAACTGCAATACCTACATGGAGATATAATGAACTTTTTTTTTTTTTGAGACAGTCTCGCTTTGTAGTTCAGGCTGGCCCTGAGCTCACTATGTAGCCCAGGCAAGCCTCGAACTCAGCCATCCTCCTGCCTCTGCCTCCTGAGTGCTGGCATTACAGACATGAGCCACCACGCCTGGCTGAGATATAATGAACATTTTAAAGAAGTCAGTCTTAGTGGGATAGGCAGGTGGAAAATTTTGATGGAGGAAAAAGTATTTAAGTTAAGCTTTATATGATTGGGGAACGGGAAGGAAACATGGGTTTATATTCTCATAATCTTAGTAAATATGAGCAGAAAAATAATAATTATACAGTACATAAATCCATCTATAATATCTCAACCAAGACATCAAAGTTAATAAGTATAACCAACCCACAGGGAAAGGGGATGTTTTCCACCTCCCTATATGGAACATTTAGAACACAGTGTTATTTATCTCGTATCTTTGCTTAAAATACGTCTCCTGGATTTAGTCACCAGGCTGTATGAGACATATCTAAATTGGCAGGCATTCTACACAAAATAAAATGAAATTAAAAACCCTAAAACTGGCTTGAAAACTTTAAAAATGTGAATGTCATGGGAGACAAAGGAATACTGAGGATCTGGTCTAGGTTACAAGAGACTAGGGAAACATGATAACTAAATGTGTTTGCTGCATAGAACACTTAAGGACAGATACGATGAAGTCTGTATATATTACTATCATGTGAATGTTAATGTCCTAGATTTTATGTTTATACCATGGTTAGAAAAAAAAACAACGTCTGTTTTGAAATAAACACTGGAGTACGCAAGAAAAGAAGAAATCCATGTGTATCAGATGGACACTTTTATTTTCTTACACAGAGAACGCAAACCAGACCCTTTCTGTGCCCAAACTTTTTGGGATTCTTCCCCACCAAAACCAGTTCTCTAGCGGACACTGACGGCGCCTCCTGCAGCTCAGCTCAGTTCCGGTGCGAGCTGGAGCCAGAGCAGGCTGCACAGGGTAAGGACTCAGTCCCTCCAGGGCTGTCCCCACCTCAGACACGAAACACAGGGCCCAGGCTGTGGCTCGTGTTCTAGACTGACCGGCTATCAGTGTGGGTTCCCAGATTAATAACTTCTGGGGGTGGCTTACATACGTGGCTAGGGTAGCTCATGGGACTCAAGGAAACGCTCTCTGTATTTGCTTGTTATTGTAAAGGGCACAGAAGAGCAGCCAAAGGGGGAGGTGCGTGACTCGCCACGGATCCTCCGCGCTCCGCCAGGAGCACAATCTCCAGGTCCCTCTACGCGTCCAGCCGCTCCGAAGCTCTCTGAACTGCACCGTTCAGTTCACACGTAGGCCGGCTGGTGGTTCGCACTTAGGTGTGAACTGATGGTTAACTCCGGCCCAGCTCCTCTTCCCTTCCCAGGGAAGGTGGTGGGAGGCAAACGTCCCAAGTCTTTAATCACGGCTCGGCCTCGTCAGTAGCCAGGTCTTCAGCCCTTCAATGCTACGTTAACATGAAACCCTGTTCCTTTTTTATGAGTGTTTTCCGTCCTTAATGGCTTCATTCCTTGTGGGGAATTAGTACATGACCATCACACATCCCAGTTCTCTGCTGAGGTCCCTATCTCTCCCCACCTGTGCTTTCCCTTCTTTGAAAAAGACTGATATTCCTGCTGCTATTATCTTTATCTTCTTCTTTATTTATGTTTTGGGTCTGTCATACAGGAGAAATCATGCAATATTTAGGCTTGTGTGGTTGATTTATCTCACTTTAACATTACAGTCTTCACCAAGAAAATTCCAAGGTATCAGGAGTTCTGTGTCAGGATTGCCAGCCTACAATGAAACATTTTTCCTTGATTACTTTCCGAATTCCCCTTAGAAAAACAAAACCCATACTTTTAAACTTCATATTGATAGAAATGAATCTATGGGATGAGCCTTTTGAGTCAAAGACGAACATTTTCATCTATGTCAGTAAGCAACTTCAACAATGTTAACATTTAGTAAAAATTTCTTGGAACTATTTCTCTAATCTTATTCAAGATAAACAGCAATGCTGCCTAACATTTTCTACCTCTCTTCTTCACTACACTCCGACCTTAAGACTCAAAAGACACGAACAACCACTAATATAGTTGCCAGTGGCTTCACAGACCTCTTCCTGGGTTGATCTTTTTCTTCTGTGTAGCGCCTTCCTGGAAAGAAACAAAGCTGCTAAAAGAATTTACAGTTTGTTCCACCCAACACCGGAAAACAGTTCGTCTATGTTTGAAACTCTGTGATGAGAGAGAGCTAAACTCAGTAAATACCAGTTTACAAACCCGGATGGGTTTCGGTGGACCAGCACTTTCAGCTTTTTTTTTTATTGGTACATTTTATGGTACATTATATATACACATCACAAGTACACTCCACATTGACAATTTGTACCAGTATATAACACAACTTGATTCTCATTTCCCCCTCCCCTACCCAATCTGATCACCCCTGCCCCTATATACGCAAGTTTTGTTTCCATTGTTTTACCATCCATTCTTTCTTGTCATTATTTACCTCTAAATCTCATTTCCCTTTGAATATTTACTATTTCACAATATCGATCCTGCGTCCTAGAACACATTTACAATTGCTGTCTCTCCCACCAGCTTTTTATAAATTCTTACTTCTCTGATTTTGCTCGAGTGCATGAGTTCCATCCTCTGCCCCCTCAGTCACCTCTGCACAAGTCAACATGAGCTCAGTGCAATGTCCACCCTTATCACAACAGTTACTATTGATTAAGATCTGTCCATATTATTTTTACTGGTGCCTGGCTTGGCTTCTCTTTAATAATAGTTTCTTTTTGTTTTTTTATTTGTTCTTTCACTAGGTTATTCAAATTTACCACATGTGCCACAGGATTTAAAATTTAAGAAAATCTTGAGTAAAGTCTAATAACAACTATTGTTCCTTGACTATTTGCTGTTCGTTTATGTTCACTCATCCCTCATTGTAGCACTATAGAAATTCAGCGAAGCAGCCAAAACAACTAATATAGAAGATGGATTCTGATACTAGAAGGGGAGAGAATGGTGCGCTGGAATCCTCACCCTGTGGGGCATAGGACATGGCATGTCACCTCTGTGAGCTATACTAGACGGGTTGACCGGAAGTGAGCCCTTATGTGAGGTCAACCATTGTCACTTCCTACATGAGGTCAGTAATGAGATAAATGGAGCTAATTCCAAAGCTGATGATCAGAGAGTTGAACTTCATTTGTGAGATTTGACTGCTGACACTTAGGCCTGCCTCTTTTCCTTTCCTTTTGTTCCACATTTTGGAACACTGAAAACAAAGTCTAAGCACTCCTTTCATGTTTAACAGGAATTTCTTGTCACACCACTGAAACTTCACACTGGCCCAAACCTGTCTCCTCTTCCTGCTGTCATACCTAAATTTTTGAGTAGTTTTCCTGGATCCCCTCAAAAATCTCATGTGGGAAGAACAGCTTTATGTACCCACTGAAACATGTAGGGTATTGTCTGTCTTGCACCCCGTTCAGAGTTTGTCTGGGAACAAATTTGTTTCTTCAGGATGGCCAAAAATAATGATAAATCATTGATAATTTTAAAGCTAAATAGATGTATTTTGAAAGAGCATTTAAATTCATTCAATATTAAAACCATAGAAAATAATTTGTCACTCAGAAGGAAATAAGCTAATAGATATATAGTTAAATATATCAAAATTCACTTTGGCCTTGATACTAATTTTTGCCACATTATACAATAAGTAGTCAAGTGCCTACTTTAGTTCTGAAACATGCAAAGATTTCTGGTTTCTAAAAGTGATTTGGAATGCTCATCATGTGAAAAATCACACATTTATGAAAACGAATTTGGTATATGTTTCTCCTGGAGGGAATATATATTCCTTTAGGCGGCTTAGAAATGCTTATGAAAACAATATAAAATGTGTTGGTATTCTATTATGGCCAAATTTTATACCTTCATTCCTAATAAATATGTTGCATTCGTTACTGACTTTTGACTCTGGGTGTGATACAAAGAAAACATAAAACCCTGAAACAGTGGTTCCAGTTTTCATTTGAATGAAGTTACTTTATGTTACTTTAGAAAAAACATCCCTCTTAATGAAAATAAATAGTCAAGAAGTTCACATTTTTATAAAAAGTTGAAAGTAAAAATGTTGCCAGAAAAATTATATTCTTTGAAATTCCATTATGGAAAGACAAATAAAATGTTACACATTCTTTGGCTTGGCGTTTCCATAAATTCATTATACATTTTAAAAGAAAAATGATCAGATACAATACTAAGGTTAGTCAAAAGTAAAATTTTATAGAGAAATGTAGCTCACTTCAGTATAGTCTTACAATAGTTTATAATTCCATGCCACATTCAAATATGACTCCTAATAAAAAAGAAATCCTCATTTTTCAGAAGCACCATAATAGATGTCTGTGCTAACTTTGCCCCTCAAAGTGGGACACAGTGTTGACTGATCTTGATACCTTATCAAACAATAAATACAGTGAGTTCTCTGTTCAGCCATAAAAGCCTCTATGAGAACCTTCCCTTGAGCATGTAAGTTATTCTCCAGTTATATTTTTGAAGATCTACAGGCACAGTATTTATACCAAACATGCAAGCCAGATTGTGTTTCTCCCGTCTAAGAATTTGTGCTGCAACACAGAGCATATTCAAATGTATAAACGTCACGGGGGGGGGTGAGCATGAGGATGAAATCAGCCAGCAAACATGTCAGCGTGTGAATGAAGAGTTTTACTGCTTTCCCTTTTTCATTGGCGCGCCACATTTCCATTCAACAGCGCACTCGTGCTTATAAAAGACCACAGAATGAATAAAATAAAAGAGATGGGAATTATATAGACAACTACCAACAGTGAATTTCCATTTACTCTCTAAAAGTTTTACTAAATAATTATCATTAGTTTTAGATATTTGAGAGCAAGCAGTGTACAAATGCCTGAGCTCAAAGAACAATCCAGAAAAGGACACAGAAAGCTGAGTGTGCACCTGCACTGGGATAGGCAAGCTCAGTGATAAAATTTATAATAGCTGCTTTACAGGTAGTTAGCTTTGCCTCCATGGCTTGAGACAAAGGAAGACATTTAAGTTGTGTGAAGAAGAAAATGAAGCAGTGAAGGGAAAGGAAGACGGAGATGGAATGCATACCCAAAGCACAGAAATTTGGAAGAATGAAATAGATTGTAAATAGTGTGAAGAGAGCAGGCTGGGTAGGTATATGGGTGAGATTAACTGAAATGACACAGAGCATACGGCAGAAATATTACAAAGAACTCTACACAAAGTGTAGATTTTAAATCTTTTGATATCAGCACTTGTCAATGTACAACGTGAGGATGACAACAAAGGCATAAGGTAGGGAAAACCCTGCACTTATGTTTAAAGCACAGGAACTTATTTCTAAAGTGAGAAATGGCTGCTAAAAGGAAGAAAAGGAAAATAACTATTGTTCATCTGAGTTGAGAAAAGCTTTCAAAAGAAGATTTTTAGCAAAAAAGAATAATAACTCATATAAGCTTTGGAGAGATGTATGAAGGAAATGAGAAGACATTTGGAACAAAAATTTAAAGGAATTTTAAAAACAGAAGCGCCTGGTTGAATGTGGCTTTTTTACTTGAAAAGACAAAAGAATGAGACAGTCCATAGTAGTTGAATTTCACAGGATTCAGGAGCTAGTGCTCTTCACCATGAAGATCTGATTATTCAAAGCGATTCCACAGTGGAAAACATAGTCAATCTCTCACGTCCATGGGAACTGGGACATGGAAATGGTGTTTACATCATTTGTCGAAAACCTGAACCAGCTGGAACAGAAGTAAAGTTTGTCAGAGTTCAGAACCATCTAAGCAGAAGTAAATCTACAGCTTCTTCTTTTTTTTTTTTTTTTTTTTTTTTTTTTTTTTTTTT
>PVIC010030067.1:0-22137 GCA_004025085.1 Thryonomys swinderianus
GGAATTTGTACCAGTATATGACAGAAGTTAATTCTCATTTTTACCCATATCCCTACCCACCCCACAACCCCCACCCCTCCTTATATACATGCTATTTCTTTTTCTTTCAGAATCATATGTATTTTTCCCCTTATTACGTTCCCCTACCACATTCCCTTTGAATATTTCCTATTTTACAAAATCTATCATACATTCTAGAACTCATTTACATCTACAGGTTATCATACCAAAGGAAAGATATGGTATTTTCATATGTGGGATCTATTTATTTCACCTATTAGTGTGTCCTCAAAGTGTGTCCATATGCACATAAATGAATGAAACTTGTCATTCTTTATGGCAGAGTAGTACTCCATTTTATTTTAAAAAGACACACATCTTCTTTATCCAGTCTCCAGTTGATGGGCATCTGGGTTGTTTCCAAGAATGGCTATCACAAACTGAGCTGCTATGAACATGGGTGTACATAGGACTTTACAATATGATTCTTTTAATTCTTTTGGGTATATTCCTAGCAGGGGAATAGCAGGGTCAGATGGGACCTCTAATCCTAGTTTTCTGAGGAATCTCCACACGGATCTCCACAATGTACAAGTCTACAATCCCACCAGCAATGGAGAAGGGTTCCTTTCTCCCCACAGCCTTGCCAGCATTTAATGGGGGTTGATTTTGCAATAGCAGCCATGCTTTGTGGAGTGAAATGAAATCTCAGTGTTGTTTTCATTTGCATCTCTCGAATGACCAGTGATGTTGAACATTTCTCCATATGCTTCTTGGCAACTTTGACTTCTGCCTCTGAGAAGTCTCTGTTCATTTCAAATGCCCATATTTGAATTGGGTCTCTAAACTTGGGGGGACTGATTTGTTTAAGATCCTTATATATTCTAGATAGTAGCCCTTTTAATGGTTCCAGTGGTTTCTTTTGCTGTACAGAAGCTTTTTGGGAGGATGAGATCCCATTTGTTGAATCTTTCCACTAATTCTCGTGCTATAGAAGTTTTGCTCATAAAGTCTCTGCCTAAGCCAATGTCTCCAAGAGTTTTACCTAAGCTTTTTTGCAGAAGGTTTATTGTTTCTGTTTTAATATTTAAGTCTTGAATCCATTATGATTTTAGTTTAGTACATGGTGAAAGAGATAGGTTTAGTTCTTTTTCCTCAAATCATGTTGTAAGGTTCCTTTCAATAATACTTCCACTGTGCTAATTTAAGTCCTCCCATACATTGCAGAAAGACTTGCCCACTTCTCTCCAGTGTCTAGGTCACATTCATATCCAGTCTTTACAAAGTCTGACATTAAGCACAAAATCAGAAACACTGCTTTTCTCAAGCCTTCAAAATTCATGTCATACACTCTGGACTTGTGGCTGTACAGTCTTTCAGGTACAGAGTAGGAGGATGACAGCTAGAGTTTTTATGAGGATCAGAAAGAAATCAGAAATTCCTTAAAGGAGAAGAAAGAGTTAAAATGTGGCAGGGTGTGGTGGCTCATGCCTGTAATCCCAGCACTCAGGAAGCACAGGCAGGAGGATTGCTGAGTTCCAGGCTTGTATGGGCTACATAGTGAGCTCAGGGCCAGCCTGAACTACAAAGTGAGACCCTGTTCCTCCCCCCCCCAAAGAAAAAGAAATAATCCAGATGTGAAAAAAAGTAATTGGCCTAATGTTCCCAAAAAATGTTCCACATTAAAAAAAAAAATTGGGAAAGAAAATACAGAGATAAACTAACTAAATGAAAAATTTCAAGTTACAGCATTCTCCCTGAAATGCTATAAGGTGTTGGTAGTATGATCTGCAAATTTCAAGCTAATATGATATCTTTTTCCCCTCTGTGCTTTGAAAATATTAACTTTAGAAGCTGGAATATAGATTTAATTTATGCTTATTGTGCTTTACGTATTTCACCTATATATATTTACTTTTATACATATATATGAAAAATATATATTTAGAGCAAACAGGAATGAGGTGCAGAGCTTGTTTGTGGTTCAATGACTTTTGTCCCTTTTAAGTGATACAAAAAAAGGTTTCTTAGCTCCAGACTTCCTAATAAATGTTAAAAGCTTCATTTGTATTTCAAAAGGAAGAAATGTAAAATAAGAAGTTTACTATATAAAAGGACATTAGTATCCAATGAGGCCAATCTGGGTTTGTAAGTAAGGCATTGTATAATTCCTCACACATTTCTACTTACAGTACTGTATTTACTGCCTAGGGTGCAAAGTAGGGTGCTCTGCTTTCTAACACCAGGTTATCTGTTTTGAAGATGTACAAAGTCCTTGGTACTCTCAAGAAAAGTATTTCTCTCTACAGCACAAGAACTAGCAAAAAGAATCAACAAATGGGATCTCATCCTACTGAAAAGCTTCTGCACAGCAAAAGAAGTCGCTGGCACTGCTAAAAGACAACCAACAACATGGGAAAAAATCTTTACTAGCTGTTTATCAGACAAAGGGCTATTATCTACAATATATAAAGAACTCAAACAGATCAGCCTCCTCAAGTTTAAAGACCCAATTCTAAAATGGGCATCTGAAATGAACAGACACTTCTCAGAGGCAGAAGTCAAAGCAGCCAAGAAGCACATGAAGAAATGCTCAACATCACTGGTCCTTCGAGAGAAATGAAAACAACACTGAGATTTTGTCTCACTCCACAAAGAATGGTCGCTATCACAAAATCAACCAACAATAAATGCTGGCGTGGCTGTGGGGAGAAAGGAACCCTTCTCCACTGTTGGTGGGATTGCAGACTTGTGCAACCATTGTGGAGATCTGTGTGGAGATTTCTCAGAAAACTAGGACTAGGGGTCCCTTTTGATCCGGCTATCCCCCTGCTAGGAATATACCCAAAAGAATTTTAAAAATCACATTGGAAAGACAGATGTACACCCTTGTTCATTGCAGCTCAGTTCGTGATAGCTCATTCTTGGAAACAACCCAAATGCCCATCAACTGGAGACTGGATAAAGAAGATGTGTTTTGTTTTATAAAATGGAGTATTATTCTGCCATAAAGAATGACAAGATCGATCCATTTAGGTGCAAATGGAGACATCTGGAGGATATACTAATAAGTGAAATCAATAGATCACAGATAGGCAAATTCCAGATCTTCTCTTTGACATGAACACCTGTAGATGCAAATAAGCTCTAGAAAGTATGACAGCTTTTATAGAGTGGGAAATTTTCATAGGAAATTTCGTGTGGGAATATAATGAGGGGAAGGAATTAATATGATACAGAAAGAAAATAAAAGAGTATGTATAAAGGGGGTGGGGAGGTGTGGGTGGGTAGGGATATGGGTAAAAATGAGAATTAACTTGTGTCATATACTGGTACAAATTTCCCAATGTTATACGTGATTGTGAGATGTATATACGTTGTACCAATAAAGAATTCAATTAAAAAATGAAAAGTATTTCTGTGTGTTGCTGCAGTGATGAAGCGTACTAGTTGCAACGGAGACCATATGCCCACAATTCCTAAAATATTTACTATTTGGGCCTTTATAGAAAAAGCTGGTCCTTGACATTCAGAGTTCAGTGGAGAAGCTCTGAGTGCACTGCTTGTAGGAATAAAAATACTTATAACTCTGCCAGTGGTTTCTTTTGCTGTGCAGAAGCTCTTTAGTAGCTTGAGATTCCATTTGTTGATTCCTTCTGCTAGTTCTCATGCTATAGAGATTTTGTTCATAAAATCTTTCCCTAAACCAGTGCCTACCAGAGTTTTACCTAACCTGTTTTCCAGCAGGTTTAGTGTTTCTGTTTTAATGTTTAGGTCTCTAATTCACTTTGATTTTAGTTTCGTACATGGTGAAAGAGATATTTTTAGCTGTAGTGTTTGGCAGGTATAAGCCCAGTTTTTCCAGCACCATTTGTAAAGAATCTGTTTTTCCTCCATTGAGGATATTTGGCTCCTTTGTCAAAGATAAGGTGGTTTAGTGTATCTGGAGTTCTTTCTGGATTTTCTAATCAATTCTACTCTTTCTTGGGTCTGTTATTTTGCCAGTACCATGAAGTTTTTATCACAGTGGCTTTGTAGTATAGTTTCAAGTTGGGGATCATAGTACCCCCTCCCCACTGTGTCCTTGTTGCTTAGAATTGTTTTTGCTATTCTAGGTCTTTTGTGACTCTGGAAGAATTTTTGGATTATTTTCTCTAGATCTGTGAACTATGGTGTTGGAATTTCAATCAGAATTGCATTGAATTTGTATAGTAGTTGTGGGACAACATGGAGAAAATCCTTACTAGCTGTTTCTCATACCAAAGGCTACTCCCTAGAATATATAAAGAGTTTTTAAAAATTAGTCCCACCCAATTTAAAGACCATTCAAAAATGGGCATCTCAAATGAACAGGAACTTTTCAGAGGAAGAAGTAAAAACAGCCCCAAGAAAGGATACGAAGAAATGCTCAACATCACTGTTCATGAGAGAGATGAAGATGAAAACAACACTGAGGTTTCATGTCACTCCACTAAAAATGGCTTCTATTTCAAAATTAACCAGAAATAAATGTTGGCCAGGCTAAGAGGAGGAAGGAACCCCTCTTCACTGTTGTTGGGAATGTAGTCTGGTACAATCACTGTGGATATTGCTGTGGAGATTTCTCAGAGAACTAGGATTAGAGGTACTATTTGACCCCACTATTCCACTGCTAGGAATATACACGAAAGAATTAGAAGAATCGTACCATAGTGTCATATGTGTACCCATGTTCATAGCAGCTCATTTTGTGATAGCTAAATCTTGGAAACAACCCAAATGCCAACAAACTAGAGACTAGACAAAGAAGATGTGGGATTTATTTGTTTTTATAAAATGGAGTGTTACTTTGCCATAAAGAATGATGTTAGAGTCATTTATACACAAATGCACATACCTAGAGAACACACTCATAAGTGAAATAAACAGGTCACAGATATGTAAATACTGTATCTTTTTTCTGATGTGAGAATGTGAAGATATAAATAAGTTTTACAGTGTATGATAGATTCTGTGAAATAGGAAATATTCAAAGGGAAAAGAGTAGGGAAAAGTAATGACAGAAATAAAAAATATATGATCTTAAAAAAAGAAAAGAAAGAAAGCATAAGTATATAGGTGGTGTTGGATGGAAGGTGAGTATGGATATAGGTAAAAATGAGAATTAACTCATGTCATATACTGGTACAAATTCCCGATGTTAAGTGTGATCTTTTATGTATATAAAATGTATCAATAAAGAATTCAACTTAATAAAAAGTACTATTTGTAAAACGTTTGTTTGTTACCAGAGTGTGATACTGAAGTGTAATGCAAAATGTATTTTTGTACTAAAGAGGGCAGACGAAAAATTGAAAATCACTATTATAGTCCATGTTAAGGTAATTGGATTTTATCTTTTAAAAAGTAATTGATGGGTTTTCAGCAAAGGTAATTCAACAGGTATTGTATTCCAGCTATATACTTTTGGGTGTAGTGCAAAAATGTAATAAATGTAAGAAAAATTAAAATAGAAAATTTAGGAGAAGATTTCAGTCATCTAGACAATGTGTGTTGAGATGTGTACCCTTTGATAGTATTGGGAATAAAGAAAGTTCATCAGGAATATTTGGAAAAGTTCCTAAAATATAAATTATCTCTGAGCTCATCTTTGATACCATCCATATTTTTCTACCAAAAGTATATATATAAAATAATCTTTGCAAAGTATTTCAATGCTTAGCATTACATATAATTCAGTTCTTAAAACCACAACTCTGAAAACTACATCCTAGATTGAGAGAGTGCTGGTTGAACAATGCATACTGGATACGAACACTTGAATGACATGAATTTTAAACTAAATTGATATTTAAACTCTTTATATGAAGGCATTCTTTGGGTATTGTGCTCTGTTCATTACCAAAAGCTTTATGCAAGCAAATGGAATTATCCCTCCATTTGTGTCATCTGGCCTGGGCCGGTTACCAGTGTCGTCCCATGACCTCAGGATGGTGAGCAGGGACAGAAATCACAACTCCCAGACTCCATGTCGATTGAGAGGCTTCTCCCCTTTATTGTGGAAGTTACAGGCATTTACATAGGGTGGTTTGGGATGTGATTGGATAAGAGGGAGGGAGCAGTGCTCAGGGCCGGGTGTGATTAGGCGCAACTGTGGAAGTAGCATTTAGCAATATATGATTGGTCTCCGTCACCTGCATCAGTCACCTGTGTCACCTGTGTCACTGCATCTTCATAAAGGACATTACATTTATTCATCTGCCAGGAGAGAGAAGAGAAGTAGAAGCACCTGGAGAAAGGTTTGGCCACACGTTTGTATTTGTTTGAACTTCTTTCTGAGTTTAGCTCCTTGTGAGGACTCTTACTAACTTAGAAGGACCACATAAAGGCCTCTTCCAGGCCTCTCTACATATTCCTTCTGTCCTACCTGACCTAGGAAGCAGGAATGGACACTGATTTCTGAGCCTCTCATGACCCAGCTCTCACAACTGATTCACCTATTTTTCCAAGTTGATTTTTCCACTCCTCACATCTTTCTGTGCAGTAATTTTAATTGATTCTTCAAAATGCTTCCTCTCCACACCACCCCTACAGCCTTGCTTTACCCCTTAAATCTCCCTCACCCTTAATCAACTTTCTACATCTGAAAAAGTAACAGGCCTGTTGTGAATATATATTGGGACTGACTCCAGCTGTGCTGACCTGTAACACACATGAATACATCTTTGATAGATTGCTAGAAACCCAGAGGGACAGATGAATATAGGGTCACAAGAACTTCATTTCAAGGGCTGTTGACTAGCTGGAGTGCACAGACTCTAAAAGGAGCCACGGTCATTCCATGCATGACTAATGCAACTTGAAAGGCTGGCACTGAGGAGACAATGAGTAGGGAGCTGTGTGGAACACTGGTCAAAAGCACCTTGGTCTGAAAATTCTCTGCAACAATTATTTCTTTGGGCCATGACATAGAGTTCTCAAAGATTTCAGTTAAAATGTCAATATGTTCTTCAAGATGAATACATACCTGACAACATTATCATTCACTACTTATGCCCTAGTCAGGGAGAACTTACAGACTGTTAGTACCTTAAGAGTAGTTGAAAAGAATAATAATTTCTAAGTAGACAAATATGAGTATGAATTTTAGCTTTGTCACTTAGAAGTACTGCAACCTTAAGCAAGTTCCCCTTATACACTCTGATTTTTAATTCATCAGTGTACAAAATGGAAGCATCATCGTGTACTAAATCAGGTTCCTGGGAGGATAAAATGTGATGACATTTACAAAATGTCTGACACACAGCAAGTACTCAAGAAAAGTTGTGGTCCTCTCAGCCTTAACAGAAAAAGACCAAAAAGAAATGGAGTATAGTTAAACCTTCGAGATACTTTAGAGTGGAAAGGGTTAGGGGAAATATTTATGAGGGAGGAGAGTTATAGATGGAGAGAAAGGGCTATCCTAGGGAACCTGCACAAATAAGGGGGAAACAAGGTTTTAAACACCTTGGGGGAAGTTAAAATGCTAAAACATAAGGAGAAGGAAAATTTGGAATGTGGTGGGATCACTAGCATGATTTTTCTGCTCCTCACCTTCACACGGAACTACAGGGACCACCAAAAAGGCTCCGTTGACCCCCCGTGCATGGCACTGATTGTCAATGTGGAAGTTAGTTATAGCCAGTAAGCTATCAATTGCAGGTTACTTGGTGAGCTTCTTCTCACCACTTTGCACTGATCTTCTTTCCTCACATGAGGAGTAGTGTATGGAAGTCACAGGTATGTGCCAATGTACAAAAGGGTCAATACTTCAGTCTAAGGAAATACCTCTCTGCTACCATCCTGGACAACTTTGCTGTAAGACCCTATCTTTTTCCATGCAGTGACATGACAGCCAAGACATAACTCTCTAAGTCCTGTCTATACCTGTATTAGTCAACTCTCTCACTAGTGAAACATAATACCAAGCACCCAGAATTTAAAAGAGCAGTTGGTTATTGTTCACAGTTTCAGAGAATTCAGTTTATGCTCATCTGGCTCCATGGCAGAAACATCGTTGTGGAAGGCAATGAAGAACTAAAAATGGTGACCTGGTGGACAAAAAGCAGAGTAGGAGAACTATGCCAGAGAGAAAAGGGCCAGGAACCATATATAGTACCCTAAATCATGCCTCCCTGGCCCACCCAGTTATACCCAGAAGCATGTTTTACTAATTCCCTATGGTTAGCTCCACTGTTTGTCTCTGGAACAGCTGTTATGTGCTATTAGAGAATATCCCCTTAGTCAGAGCCCAGGCATAAGCTCATTACATAGTCCAGGTTGCTCTTGAACTCACAAATTGATAGCAATCCTCCTGCCTACTGTTTTGTGAGTTTTACGGTGCTTGGCTTCCTCACCTGGTTTCATGATTCCACACACAGTAAGCCAGTGACAGTAGTATAGTGTATCACAAGCACTTTGTTACTAAAATGAGATGGCTAATTTTAATGTTATTTTGCTTTGTTTTATACTTTTGAATATATTTGAGTTCATGCCTATAATTTTGCAACTCTCCCACACTTATTCCCACTTACTGTTGGATAGGCCTGCATTGTATATATGAATGCCCTTCATCTCATGGGAATTTTTCTCTTTTTTTGTTCTTTGGAAGAACTTATTTTAAGGAGAAGATGCCCTTCTCTTTTCTCCACCCAAATCTGGGATTGGTAGAAGAGGGTCAAAGCATTTATTTTCTTTGTGGTTTTGTTATGGACCAACCCAGAAGCTCTCACTTGTCCTCCTGTGACTTACTGGCCACCAAGTCAGTGACAGACTAGTCTTCCTCCAACAGGACTTGAACATCTGTACATATAACAGTGTATGATTCTGTATGTCCCAGCATATCTATTTGCATTCACATGTACACCTGTTAAATTGCATTACCAAAGCATTGGCTATTCCTGAAGCTCTAAGGTTAATTCTGGGGAAGAACGCACAATCTGGGTTTACTATAGGAGAATGAAAGTAACAGGCAGATGGAGATCTAGGGAGATGGTGGATTTCCTCCATATCTTTTTTTTTTTTTTTTTTTGAGACAGGGTCTAGCTTTTCTAGTTCAGGCTGGCCCTGAGATCACTATGTAGTGGGCAAGTCTTGAACTCAGCAATCATCCTGCCTCTGCCTCCGCCTCCAAAGTGCTGGGATTATAGATGTTTGCTGCCCGGCATTGTGGTATGTGGTACTGATTGCCAGTGGGAGTGAGTCACCATGCCCAATATTGTTGTGTGTGGTTACTGGGATCGAACCAGGGACCTTGCGCTTGCCAGGTAGGGGCCAGAACCACTGAGTTAAATCTCCGGCCCCTCAGAATAATTTTTAGTTGTCTAGGAAACAATTTAGTCTTGAACTACTAAAGGCACTGCTTAGAATATCCTGCCATCCCCTCCTTTATCCTCCATTCTGATTTTTTTCATCTGCCAGTTGCAGCTAGAATGAATACATACAGACCAAGTCCTAAGTCCAAGACAATAACGGTTTAGATAAAGAAAGCTGTCAGGGCTTTCTTTGTAGCTTTGTTATGTCCAAAATAAGAGCCTCTCCTGTCGCTCAGCTTTCATACCTGACAGCCTCAAAGGGGCAGCCAGGTCACCTTTGTTTTAAACTACCCCCCATGTCACCTTCCACTATATTTCACCTTTTTATAGAAGTCTTCTGTTGAAGTTGCCCCAAAATGATTTATGTTAAGGAATGGTTTTAATGCTTTTGATCTCAGTGCCACCCTGGAAAGTCTTTGCTGTTCTGAATGTGAATGGGATCCCCTCCTCCCCAGGCAAAGGTGCTGACAGGAATGGCAAGAAGGGGAGTACTCAGTCATGACTGTGACTGGACCTTCACTGGAGGAAAAGGGCCCATGTCCGGTGGGGGGGAGGGGGACTTGGGAGTTGTGTAAAATGGAAAAGACATGAACATGAATGACTTTATCAAAGGCTGGTTACCCCCCAGGACTAAGAATTGTCCTGCTGCCAAGCCAATGAATAATGTTTGGAGACACAGTTCACTAGACACTGGATACTTTTTCCATAATAGGCTTTAATACTAAAATGCATTAAATTTTGAAGCAGAGAAAACACATTTAAGGGGGGAAACAGAGAACCACCAGATAAAAAGAAACATTGTGGCAGATAACACCATTTAAAACATAACTGTAATAATTTAATAAAGCTGCTTTATCATTTTCATAAAATAGACAGTTATGATTTTTTGTCTTTTTTTCTTTTTACAATGATTCAATCACTGTGAAAATGTACATAACATACAGATCAGCATATACAACAATTTCATTTTCATATAATCAGCAACCAGAACTGCTTAATGAGACACACTGTACTTGCATCCCTCTAAATTTCCACCCTGGTTTGACAGGTAAACAATAGTCGTGTCATCAGGCTCATTCCCCTCACTAGAGGAGCGAAGGCATAAGCCTTTTGCAACTAATACCTTAGCATTCAAATAGCACAGGAGGTATTTGTTGCTCAATTTCTGGTTTAAGCTAGTTTGGCTCTTGGTCCTTAAAGTCGGTATCCTAGCCTCCCTCAGCTGAACGCCAGCCAGTGCCAGTGAAAGTCTACCTAACCAGTGCTGTAACAGTGTTAGCTTGTTTGTTGGCTAAAGTTTACAGCAACTTTTAGTTAGTAACAAGGTCAGCTGTAATTGCCAACACAGCTGGGGCAACAGTCAGCATCCTGTTTTCCCTAATGACCTACAATACTTTCCAATCACGATCAGGTGTTTGCAGATTGTTCTTTACCAAGAGCGCCTTCCAGTACATATTTCCGACAAGGTGGTTGATTTTGTTTGTTTTACAAAAGCAATATGATACCTATATGAAAATAATTCACTTTTGCACAACAAGTGACCCACAGGCCAATTCCAGCCTCACAAGAAAACAAAGAGAGCTGCAACAACTTCATTAGGACAATGTGTTTTGCTCTGGAATATTTCATTATCAATATAAAGCCACCCAGTCCCAGCCCCACCCCCACACATCCCCTTTGAATATTACTTTGTTACATACTTAAACTAAAGAACAATATCTCAATACACTTCAGTGTCAGCAGATACAATTTGACTCATGAAATGACATTCTTAAATGTAATTTTACCAAGAAGGCAAACACTAGGACTGTATACAATGGACTTAAGCTCATTTATGCCAGATTTCCAAAGTCCATGAGTCTTATTACCCTGGGTAAAGAGCCAAGTGGACCAGACTTGTCAGGATGCTTCGGGGATCATTCAACATCAAAATAATCCCCATGAAGTGGAATGTTAGCCAGAACTACTATGTACAATAAGAATCCTTTACTTTTTTTTTTTTTTTTAATCTTGGCTGCCCAACTGAGCTATCCCCTCTATCCCTGCCTCTCCCCAAACTGTCCTCTGTTTTTGCTGCTTTAAGTGAACAGCACTTTAGGTTTGCTTTTCAATGGTATGATAAGGGTATAGGAAAACGTCCACTGAATTCCCCTCATACAATCAGTCAAGTGAGCCGAAGTGACCCTTATTGAGAAGTTATTCTGGGTAGTTTCAGTTTTCAGAGTACTGAGTTGTATTTTCTTTATTTTTTTATTAATGGACAGTTGGTCACCATGTGAAGGAATTTGTTTAAGTGGGCAACTTGGGTGCAATTAATTTTATTAGGCAGGTTAACTCTGGAGGAGTGACACTACAAGTGTGGTCCTATCAATGTCATCTAGGAAATCGTAGATATGCACAGAATCAGGCCAGACCAGTTGCATCAGAAACTAAGGGAATGGTCTCCACAATGAGCTTTAATGAGCCCCTAAAGCTCAGTGGGCATCTGATTCATATGGATTGTTAGGTTCCATTCCCTGGTTTTGGAAGCAGAGAATGAGTATTTCTAAGAAGTTCCCAAGTGATTTTCTTGCTGATGCTCCAGGGTGCACAGTTTGAGAACCACTGCTCTGCAGGAGCTGCAGGATCCCTCAGCTCACCTCTTTTGGTAATAAGATGTATCATAATTTAGTCTACTGGCTTTAAGAGGTCAAAGGGATGCTAAGTTTCACTGTGAACAGGTTCATGAACTAGTTAGCCTAGGCGAAAGGAAAGAGATTCTACAAAGCATCATGGCTCCTTTCAATATTTATCATTATATAGTATATTTCCATATGGGTGAAAGCAATCAGTCAATTAAAACTAAACTCCTAATATTGTATGGAGTTTATCTGCCCAGAGAATTGCTGAAAACAATTGATAGTAAAGTATGTCATACTTCAAAACTATGGAACATTAGAATAAATGTAGAACTCCCTAGGACTTCATAATCAAACTTGTTCCCTGATGTTTTGAAATGTTAGAAGAAGGAAAATAAATAATATTTGTCCCTTTGGCCCTTGTGGCTTTTCATAAGATATGTTTAAAAGAAAGGGGGAAAAAAAAAACCCCAAAAAAAACATGAGCCAAAAGAAGATTTAGGATCCTTGCACAAAGTTCTTATTTGCAGGCACTGCCTGCCTTTAAAACCAGCTTACAAAGCCTTCCTATGATCCACTTCTGCTCCCGGAAGGGCACATATCTCAGATAATCGTAGGGGAGAAAAGCTATTTTTTTTAATGAAAGGAATTCACTAACTGTACTCAGTAAAGTATTTGGAAGCAAAAACGAAATAAAAAACTTTATTCAATGAGATCAAAATATGTAAGGGGGAAAAATGAGCCTACAACTTGTAACTAGATTTGGGGGAAAATGCAGAAAATTCAGACAAATAGCAAACTCAATGTCACTGCCACTCTAATTATTTTAGACTTGATTGGTAAGAGCCATGGCAGCCAGTAGCCTCTTGGGCCCAACAGCTATCTGCCATTCAACATATCTACTTTCCACGTATTTCCAGCTCCCTCATTCCCACTGAGCATAGCATAAAATACATCTGTAGAAAACTGTCAAATCTAACTTCAAAGTGACCTAGGGATGGTAACTAATGACATACTATCAGGATGTATCATGGTAAAAACAATCTAAATTCTGTTGGCAGCTATCATATCTTAAAGGGAATCTTTTGTTTGTAATGTGTTAATCAGTCACTTGCAATGGAAAATAAATAGGTAACTCAGAATTTACTACCAAAACAAAATAAATCAGGAGAAGAAAAAGTGTATGAGAATAATGTGAGGCAAATTGGAAATGTTATGGTAATTTCTCTCTCTGTGTCAGTTTCAGAGGGAAATTTGAGCCACACCAATATTTTGTATGAGGTAGTATTCAGCACTGAATAAAAAGTAATGATGTATTTGTAGCTTCATTATAGGTTTTTTTCAAAAATGTTCTTTACTACCTAACCCCACCCCACCCCTTCCCTCAAAACCCTTTCCCCTTCCATAAAAGAAAATATTCATAGTTCATGTATAAACCTAGGTACTCAAGTGAAAATAACTAAAACACTGAAAAGAGATGACCTTGCCCACATAAACTTAAGAAAATAAATTATCTTTTGTATTCTAGTGCTCTAACCTCTAGACCTTTTTTCTGGGTACCTTGGATTTCAAAAGAGAAAAATAACAAAAACTGTGAAGAGAAATATAAAACTTGTTTCTCTAAAAACAACTCATTTAAGACCAAGGTAGAGCAAATGTGACATATGTCTTTTCTTTCTAAATAATGAACTCTTAAGCTGCAAGAATACTATGTTGGCCAGTGAATATTAATAGAAAGAAGATGAACCAGGACTTGGAAAATGTTAAAATAGCAACAAAAAGAATGTGCAACTTGTTAATCTTATAAGGTGCATTCCTAACCTACAGCAAAAAGAATTAGCTAAATCTAAAGGATTTTTGCTTTAATAGTTTTGTGTTCACATTTTAATCAAAATATT
This sequence comes from Thryonomys swinderianus, assembly GCA_004025085.1. Lineage (NCBI taxonomy): Eukaryota > Metazoa > Chordata > Mammalia > Rodentia > Thryonomyidae > Thryonomys > Thryonomys swinderianus. The sequence continues at coordinate 13,849 of PVIC010030067.1, forward strand.
AGTCATAAAAAACAAGTTCAAGTGTCTGAGTGTCTCCATTTAGAAGGCACAGTAATTGGATTAGTGATGCTGTTACTCGCATCTGTCTTCTCTTAAATGCACACTCGGTACTACGTACTCTATCCCTATTTATAAGCCTTAGTTACAGAGCAACTTGGAGTTCTCGATTCCAGTTCCTAAGTATTTTACAGTCTAATTCCAATCATGATTGCCAAACACTGAATCAGGAAATACATGACTAAACAGATGCTAATTTAGATCTCAAAATACATTCAGTCATTTCAGGTTTTAGATGATTCGAGACAGAATTTCTAAGCCTGAAATCTGATAACTTAAGGAATAACTTTACTGTTCACGGCCTGAAAACTAGAAAAGTGGATCTCATAAAACTTTCAGCACAGTACTTCTGACAACTGCAAATCAGATAGCAGCATATCCAGAAACAGCTTTCTGAAATATCTACTTGAACCCAGGCAGACGACTGAAAGGCAGGAAAAATACTTTGCAAGATGGTGAGCAATCACTACATGGGTTGCTAAACCTGAATATCCTCCAAGTATTTGATCTATATGCGTGTTGTTGCCTATTCATTTGCTGTCTCAGTTGTTTGCACTTGGAATTGTCTGTACTTTTATTATTTTTTTAAGAAAAGAAAAACACCAATCCTTAAAAGCCGTTTGTCATCACCACACACGTAGCAACTTGCAATATCAAATACAACAATAGCACAGCTAGCAAAAGGGTTCTCAAAGCAGGGGTGTCCACAGCAAAATAGCGGCACTGGGAAGTACTCGAGCTTCAGAAACAACCTGTTGGGGGCTCAATTTCACATCACTGAATCAATGAATAGTACACAATAAATGACCATTAACTTGTCTACACTACAAAAAAGTACAGTAGCGAGCTTATTAAATGTCTCCAGAGCTTTTTTTGTTTGCGTTTTGCTTTTTTCAAATGTAATTATCCACAAACAATGATAATTTATAAGTCTGACATAGAAAAATATATAAATTCAAACACTTAATACATAATACTTTTCACAACTGAATTTATCTCTGTTTCCCCAACATCAAGGCCCCATGAAAAACTCAAACCAAAGCTAATTTGCTCCAACTGAACACCCCTGCTGCCTGTTGAAACGAGAAGGATTGTCACAGAATAAAGTTATTTATAAACAATACATTTAGAGAAAGCTTGGAAATACAGCCACTCAAGAACCAACTGTTGGTGAGCGATTACCACGAGTGGCTTCTGCATCTTTGCTAGCCAGCACAGTTTCTTTTCTTTCCCAAGACTGGTTTAGAGAACAATATCCTTCAGGCGCTTCACTCCGGGGGACTCTTTGTCACGCCCTTCCTTCAGAATGGTGTTGACCTCATGCATGACTTTCTCGTTGTCAGCTCCACGGGGTTCGGCTTCAGAGGGACGAGAAGGGCCATTGTTGACGTAGTGCTCCAGATCATGGGTTGGAGGACCTAGGGCCACCATGTAAGACACAGAAGGCTTGGTCGGCAGAGGACTCTTAAGATGGAGAGGAGAGGTGACTGGGCTGATAGCCTCACAGCCGTTGCCTGCCTCCCGGATCGCACTGTTGACCTTGGGGCTGCAGATGGTCACATCGACAGTCCTCTTGCTTTTCAGGGTGGGCCTCTCCTCAGCTGGCTGGTCGCTGACATCTTTTCCGAAGGTTGCGAAAGTACGTTTGGTGGGGCCGCAGTCGTCATAAGCCTCAACATCAGCAGCGGTAGCTTCAATAGACAGCGTAATGATGTTTCTCATGTGCTCAGGGGACTTGGAGCGAGTAGGCATCGGGTTTCGGGGCATCCAGCATCGGTCAGAGTGACCAAGAATCCGGCATTCTTCCCTGCAGTGAAATCCTTCATTCTGATCTGTTTGGAGAAAAGAAAATGTGATTTCATCAGCTTTTCCTGAGAATTGCTTCTTAAGCATCCTCAGGCCCTTCTGAGAAATGGTAAGTTTAGGCAGTCCTGTATTGCCTTTTGGGATAAGTGTAAAAGGATTGATTTTTAAAAGGCTGTAGTTCTCCTTCTATGCACTGTTTTTTTTAAACATTGTTTTTGCTGTTCCCACTGCTGACCAAATGAAAACCTAAAGGGAAACACATCGTTATGAAAAAATATATTTTAAAAAAGTTTATCCTGTTTAAAGGTGCTGAGAGTCAGCATTTTTATCAACACTTTCTGCTAAAAATCACTTGTGTTTGAAACTAGATTTACCAGAAAAGGGAGTGGAGGTAGGACAGGGAAATCAATAGTCAGAATATTTAAGAAGACGTAGAGATATTTTTTTTGAAAAAGTACTGCCAACAACCCTTGCACCCTATGCATCCCTGATACAGTGTTTGAGTTTAGATTGGTATTATACCCTCCTCGAAAACTCAATCACATCATTTCTTTTTGACAAATAATATGAGCAGCCAATCAGCTCAGTATATCATTTCTATGATTACATTTCCTATCAGAAGGAATATTATTGAAATCTCTTTCTTCCAGTTGACCCACTAGCTTCAGTTTGTTCCTATGTACACACACTCATATGTTGGGTATCATTTAATTAGATCCAATTAGTCATCATTTGTTATCTTTCTTATCTGCAGGTTTATTAAGAATATATTTCTTAAGGAAGCATGTGCTGCTGCTGGTAAAAATGTGAATTAGTGCAGCCTTATGGAGAATAGTATGGAATTTCCTGAAGACATTAAAAAATAAATCAAACATATAATCCAGCTATGCCATTACTGATATATATCCAAAGGTAATGCAATTGGTGCACCAAAGAGGTAGTCCATGCTCATGTTCATTTCAGCTCCATTCACAATACCCATGACATAGAATCAGCCTAATTACATATTAACAGATGAACAGGTAAAGACAACTATATGTAGTATATTAATTATATTATAATTAATTATATTAGTAACTGATATTATGATTATTACATTGTATATTATGTATTAATTGTATATTAATTATGTATTAATACACATTATATAGAATAGATATAAATAAAATTTGTAATCTTATAATTTGAAGTGAAATGGATATAATAAAGTATATTAGGCTAATTAAATAAGATAGAGACACAAAGGGAAGTACCACATGTTATCTTTTGTAGGTGAAGGACACAAAAGTTGATCTCAAAATATAACAGAGTAGCACAATAGACACTAGAAGATAAAAGATTGGGAGGACAGGGAAGATTAGGTACCAAAGTACAGTCAGATAGAAGGCATTACTTCTAACATTCTGTAGCAAGTAAGGTGACTGTGGATTACAATAACCCATTTTATACTCAAGAAGAACTAGAATAGTGGAAACAAAAGACCCTAAATATAAAGAAATAAGCAGATACAAAAGGTTAGTTACCATGATTTGAACTGGGGACAAAGGTATTAAACTACAGAAAAACTATTTTGTATCATGACAAATTGTCAAGGTGCCAACTCCTACTGAAGCAGGAGTTAACTAGCAGATAATTCATTCATTCCCTGCTAAAATTCTTCTTATGAAGTACCTGTGGTTTGATCTTTTGCTACATTTTTATGTACGATTATTGACCTAAATTTAGGCAAAGTAAAGTATAAGATTCTGGAATTTATAATTATGGGAATTCAAACATCATGATATACAGATGAATGATAAAAGGCCTTTTTACTTCATACATACAAATAGAATTGACTGATGAATTTAAAAACTGTTCTTTCCTGTTTCTAAAATTGTTTCTAGGATTTGAAAACATAAAAATATATATGAAGAGAGTGCATAAATCTGGAATAGGGTCACAAATTTTTAGGCCAGAGAACTATTTAGTTCAAAATAGATCCATTTATTTTAGGTCATCAAAAAATACAGAGAAAGGATAAAGCTTCTTCAATCTAGAGGGTAAGCATTTGGTAGGGCAGGGAGCAGAATTTTTCACTAAGGATCTTGAAATTCCAAAACCTTCAGAAATACATACATACATACATACATACATACATACATACATACATACATACATACATTTTTAGTAAAATCTTAAAAACATCAATCTTGTGAAGGCATGGGAAGTATAAAAGGCAGCAACAACAAAATTATAATGGGTAAGGAGGTAATTTAAAGAGAAAAAGAACCAAATATTTATCTTGTACAAATAGTAGCAGCAATTACTACCTTCTTGGTGAGGAGAAGCTGCTTTGTCTTCAGATGAAACCATCTATGCACAGTTCCACTCAAAGTAATACATGAAAATGAGAAAAGTATCATCCTTGGCTTTGCTAAAACTTCCAAATTCCTGACGGAGGAGAGGAGCTAAGAGGCTCTATAAAGATTTGTATATTAGATGTCCAATCACAATGGATGTGTTCAACAATACTAAAAGTTCTTTATTTTGATTCAGATCCTTGGGGTATTAACCCAAAGATCTTAATGATCAAAGACCAAAATCCAATTCTAAAATAGTTCAAGGTTATAGATACAAGAGTAATATGTTAACCTCTTCAGAAGCTATCTGCAGCCTATGAGGCAGAAAAGTTAAAGTGGTTGCCATTTCCGGAAAGTTCAAGTAGTTTCATACTTCTAAGTAGGAACAGTAACAAAATCTACAAGTGATGCATTAACCAGAAAAGCTTCTTAGATTGTACTCATACATCTACTTAGCTTAATTTGCATTACCACATGACAAGACAAACTATGGTCAAAGCAAAGCTAATTTTTGTAAAAGTAGTGGAAGGCATTATGACAATGATTATGAAAAAGTTAAAGTCTAGCTAGGCCTGTAATCCCAGTACTCAAGGAGGCGCTACAGGAGGGTTGCAAGTTTGAGTCCAGTCTGAGAAATTAAGCAACTTGAAAGCTTATCAAAAATTGTAAAGGGCTGGGATGTAGGTCAGTGCAAAGGAACTAGGTTCAGTCCCTAAAAGTACAAGGAAGAAAACAAAGTTAATTGTTATTATAATTAAGCACATGTACCTAATCAAGAGAACAGAAATGTTGAGAAGTGTTCACCCTTGGTTTACCTAATTCCTACTCATCTGAAGCAGAGATAAGTGCCTACCAATTGACTGATTTTCTTTAGTGGAAGAGATGGTCTTTATTACTGACAATCAAACACAATCTTTGATGGATACATTATCACTGAAGTCTTAACTTCTTTTAATTGCCTCAAGGAGCTTTTCCTAATCTTTTAGACAAAGATAAATCTCATACCACCTCCCTTTATAGCATTGTGATTGCAAGTATTGTATACACTTCTGCTTAGCTTAATGGCTCTATTCTCTGCTAGGTTTTAAACACTAGATAAGCAGAGATTACACTCTCTTGTTTCCTCTTTTATCAACTACATCAAGGTTTCAGAAACTCTGGCAAAGACCAAATAATAAGCATTTAATTTAATTGAAAAAAACTGCAGTAATAACAGAGAATCCTTATCAATACACTGCATACAGTGGAAAATGATGAATGCTTACATTTAATAAGTGTAGTACATTAAAAGGGATTCCCATGAATCCCTTTCAAAATACTTCCCCTCACTCTGAATAAACATAATTCATCATTCTCATCTCTGTCTGAGGCAGTTCTGGAAGTCCTCCTTGGTGTCCAGTGTGATTGCCTCAATGTCCTAAATCAGCACAAAATGTTCACCTTTCATAGTCACTTTGGTGTTAGAGCTAGAAGTACAATGCCAGATTAGGTGAATGAGATAGATGAGGACCTATGGTAATTTTTTATAAGCTTGCCTTTCTATTGGAAGACACTGGACAGCAACATCCATATACATATATATGAAATCAAACCTCGAAAGACAGTCTGACAAGACTTCTATAACTGTTTAGAAGTACCAATAGCTGGTTGCTTCCCAATTCAAGCACTCTTCCTTTACTCTACTTCCCAGGGGCCGTGAACTAAATGGCTTTGTTCTACCATAACCTTCTGTGGCAGTATTTCTGCCTAGCAACCAGCAGATAACAGATTGAAACTTGTTGTCCATATTATTACTATTAGCTTTCTGTTCTCTGAGTGATGCTAGAAATCAAACTTCAAAAAAAAAAACCCAAAAAGAACACTAAGAGGACTCTCAGATTATCAAACCCAAAAATATATCACAAGGATCCAGAATGTAACTAAAAGGATATCCACAGTAGTGACAGTTTTTTCTATTCTAATTGATCTTCATCCTATAGAAGAAAAACAACAGAAACAAGAGAAAGTGAAATGAAATGTCTGTAAAAAACCTCAGATCCTCAGAAACTAATCTCACAGGCACTGATATAGAAAAAATTACATGCAAGGAACTGAAAAACCAATTGGTCAAAATGTTTGAATCAGAGAAGAAACATATAAACAAATTCTTAAGATGTTTGGCAAGCCTAAAGAGGATTTAGATGAATAGATAAATGATTAAAATTATAAATGTTCAGTGAGCTTAAAAAAGAGACAAATAAGTTTATGATGTTAAATAAGACAATATAAGAATGATCACTTTGGTAAATAATTAGAAATTATGACAAGTAATCAAGCAGAAACAGGATATAAAAAGTTCAATAGATGGGCCGGAGGGTTAGCTCAGTGGTTCTAGCACCTGCCTCGCAAGTGCAAGGTCCTGAGTTCGCTCCCCAGTAACCACATACAATGCTGGGTGTGGAGACTCATGCCCACCAGCCCTCAATACCACATACCACAGTGCCAGGTGTGGTGGCTCACGCCTGTAATCCCAGCATTCGGGAGGCAGAGACAGGAGGATTGCTGAGTTCGAGGCTTGCCTGGGCTACATAGTGAGCTCAGAGCCAGCCTGAACTACAAAGCGAGACCCTGTCTCAAGAAAAAAAAAAGTTCAATAGAAAGCATGAGTAGAAGGTTTGAACAAGTAAGTACAGTGTCAGAACTTGAAAACAAGGCTGATGTACAAGATCATGCATTCAATGAAAACCTAAAAATGAAATGATACCATGGAAGCTGGACTAATAATTGCTAGATGATTAAACAATACAACTTTATAAGAATAAACATAGAAGGTGACTCAGAATATAAAAATTATTCAGTGTTTTAATATTTAATTATAGTGAACATTATCTAAATCTAGGTAAAGAATTTAATATATAAAAAACATATAGAGCCCCATATAACCACTGCCAGAAACAAAAATCTTAACACCCTAAAATTCCAAAAATCCAGCCAAAGGCAATGATACAAAAAGCTGCCAAATAAAGTGAACAAGTACCTTATAAAGGCAAACCTAGCAGAATAATAGGGCATTTCTCAGCATAAATCTTAAAGGCCAAGCAAAGCTTGTCAAGCCCTAAAGAAAATCAAATGTCAACACAGACTTCTACTGCTGCAGAATTAGCCTTTGAAATTCATAAAGAGTTAAAAACTTTCTGTGACAAAGAGCACCTAAAGAAATGTATGTCCACTAAACCAAGCTTACAAAAAATACTCAAGACAATTCTAGACAGGGGATGATTCCAGACCAAAGAACCCAAATGAAAATATACATCTAACTGGGAGAGTAGTTAAACAAAAGGAAAAATTTTAAAAATCAGCACTAGGAAAAAGTAATGCAATGACAGGATTTGGTAAACACTTTTCAGTAATGACTCTCAATGTCAATGATCTTAACACAATCAACAGATAGAGAGATTGGATCAAAAAACAAAATCTAACTATATATTGCCTGCAGGAGACATACTTTATCCATAAAGCAAACTGAAGACTGAAAGTAAAAGAATAGAAAATGATAGGCCGAGCAACCAAAGGCTGAAAGCACCAGCAATGCCTATTTCAAAACAGTGGACTTCAAGCTAAAACACATCAGCAAAGACAAAGAAGGTCATTATATACTGGTAAAGAGTATGTAAAAGAAATAGTTAACAATCACAAATATGTATCTGGCAAATGTCTGTACTTCCAACTAAATAAAACCAAAATTAGTGGACATAAATGGCAAACAGACACAGATACAATCATAGCAGCAGAATTTAATAACCCACTCTTAAAAATAGGCAGGTCAGGGGCTGGAGATTTAGCTCAGTGGTTCTGGTGCCTGCCTCGCAAATGCAAGGTCCTGGGTTCGATCCCGGTAACCACATTCAACAATGCTGGGTGTGGTGACTCACGCCCACCAGCTATCAATACCACATACCACAGTGCCGGGCATGGGGGCTCACGCCTGTCATCCCAGCACTCGGGAGGCAGAGACAGGAGGATTGCTGAGTTTGAGGCTTGCCTGGGCTACCTAGTGAGCTCAGGGCCAGCCTGAACTACAAAGAGAGACCCTGTCTCAAAAAAAAAA
>PVIC010030068.1:0-22132 GCA_004025085.1 Thryonomys swinderianus
AAAAAAAAAAAAAAAAAAAAAGTATATGCCAAGTAAGATAGGTAAGAAAGCATACCGAAAGGATAGATGGGGGGACAGGAGTGGTTCTTCTCTCTCCTTATCCAATGTGTTTTCAGAAGTGAGCATATAGTATTTTTTTTTTTTTTTTGAGACAGGGTCTCACTTTGTAGTTCAGGCTGGCTCTGAGCTCACTAGGTAGCCCAGGCAAGCCTCGAACTCAGCAATCCTCCTGTCTCTGCCTCCCGAGTGCTGGGATTACAGGCATGAGCCACCATGCCCAGCACTGTGGTATGTGGTATTGACTGGTGGTGGGCGTGAGTCTGCACGCCCAGCATTGTATGTGGTTTCCAGGGATCGAACTCAGGACCCTGCACCTGTGAGGCAGGCACCGGAACCACTGAGCTAATCCTCCGGCCCGAGCATATAGTATTTTTATAACAAAAATTTGATGAACTTCAGAGAACAATGACACTGTAGCAGGGCATATTGTTGGTAAGTGTTCAGTGCACAATTAGAAACCCAAGGCCACAGGCTGTGGCAGAAGGATTACTGCGAGTCTGAGGCCACCCTGAGCTACAAAATGAACTCCAGGTCAGCAAAAGCATGTCTCAGAAATATTCACACACACACAGAAAGGAGTCCTGGGCCCAGAAGACAATGGAGGACAGAGAAAAACTGCAAGTAGCAAACTGAGCTTCATCTGCTCTACCAAGGGGGCATCCCATGTACTCAAGAGGAACGTACATGAATATACATTCTTTCTCCACCTAGAGGTCAGTGTGTGTTAATGACAAAGGTGAAACATGTGATGCTCAAGCAGAGAACTAGACTTTAAAGGTGCCTCTCTTCTGCTTCTAGAACAACTCTGAACCTCACCGGGGAGGATGGTTCTGAAGTAGCTGCTCTCCAGGTGAGGATAAGGCGGTGGGGGGAGGGTGTAGTTTCTCTCAGGTAACCCACACATCACCCCACGGTCCCCAATTCCCATTGGAAGCATCAGAGACAAAGCAGAAGGCAGGGAGCTCAGGGACGGACCCAGGTTTGGAATCGCCACTGGCAGACCTACAAAAAAAATGTTTTTTAATTAAAAGAAAGTTAAGTACTTAAAAATTTTCTCTGTAGCCATAGGCTAAACTTCTTAGAAAGATTTTCTCAACAGGTAACCTCACCTCAGCAGCCCATCTTTCCAGAGACAGTGGTGTGAGCGTATAGGAGCAGGAGCAATGGGGCCAGCTCCCAGCACAGGGCTCAAGCTAGCTTAAGATGTCAAGCAGCCCCTCCAGCTGTCTGGACAGTGCATAAACACAACACTCAATTTACAACTAAAAACCCAGTTTAAATAATATATAAGAAAAGCTATGTAGTCTACAGCCATACCACCCTGAACACGCCCAATCTTGTTTGATCTCAGAAGCTAAGCAGGGTCAGGTCTGGTTAGTACTTGGGCGGAGAATAGCTATCTGCAATACAAAACGGACAACAAGAATTGCTTGCATGAGTGGGCTGTGAATTTTGGTTTTCAATCTTATGATATTTTTCATTTTACATAGTAAGGATAGTTTACTCTGTAAAAATTGCACACATAGGCTTCTACTTGGAAAACAGTCTGAAGTCAGGTGTTAATGGCACACACACATTTTTATACAGTCTCTTGTATGTTCGCTATAATATATGGGCCATAAAGACCTTGGTTTGTGTCTCTCCAGAACACCTATGTGCAGGGCGGGGACTACCACAGTGGACATCCACCAATTCACGCAGGGCTGACTTGGATACTTTTGCCAGGGGCAACATTTTGAATAGGTTTTTTTCTCCTTAACAATAGTAGACTAAAAGAAACACCTGCCAAGGAGACAGTCAGACAGGTTAGGAACTCATCCTTTTTTTGTATTTCTTTGGTGGACACTTTATAAAAGGAAAGTTCCTAGACCTTAGTTTTGACCAGTCTTCTTCAACTGCTGCCTTTTACTAAAAAAAGCAGGCAATTCTCAAGAGAGCACCATTTAAAAAACTCATTCATTTAAAGTATTCCCAAACATGACCCCTACTTGAGAAAATCCAATACATGACAATGTCATAGATGCTTAAGAATCAATACTTTATTCATTTCTTTGCCATTTCAATAGAGATAGAAAATAAAATCAGACAAAGAAAAGGTTATAAAACCACAGTGAAGGGGCAGAATGGGTTTCAGGTGGACTCTTTTCCGAGTTCCATCTCTGGTCCTGCCTCTTCTCCAGAGGTCCAAGCCTGGCAGATGTTCAATTTTAAATCAAGCAGAAAATAAAGACCAAGGTCCCAAGCTTTCTGGGAATTAAGAGCAAATGTGACTGTCCACCTCTGTGACTCTGAGCCAGGGGGCCCACGGGTGACCCCAAAGAAAAGCCCAAAACAACATGGAGTCACTGCAGATCTGCACAAAAGGCTCCCAACTCCAGGGGTGGCCAGGGCTTAGGAAGACTGCAGACATGTCTTCTCCTGTGCCAACACATAGCACTGCCAGGCCTGCCGGTTTCTCCCCAGCTTCCCCCAGCCTCAACAGTGCAGCAAGCTGGGAAACACGGTGCTGTCTTGACCACTTACCCGGGGCAGGGATGGCACTGTGTGCGGGAGAGGCAGCCAAGCCCAGGTGACCTCCTGAGACCGGCAAGGCATTGTTCACAGGGGAGGAGGTCAGCTGCTCCATCCCCACTGGGCTCAGGTTCATTTCGTTCATCCTAGGGAAGAGCACACACATCCAGTTATGCCAAAGATTACCCCCGTGACTTCACGTGAAGACAGAAGAGAGGCTGAAGCCACAAAATGGGACAGGAAAACGAGACCAGACCTACTGTTCATGTGCATGTTCACTGCTCCCAGGGTAGGAGTGTCATACTCTTTCTACAGGTAAGGAATCTAGGAATCTGAGGACTCATGTTACTGTCTTGCAGCAGAAATAGGATTTGAAACTAGGCCTGCCTCGCTCTATATCTCCGGTGTACAGCAAACCTGCAATCCAGGCAGCACACCAGCAAGGCTACTCTGCCGCCACTTCAGCGCTTCTCTCCCAACAGGTGCTGTCTCCACCTGGTTTTGACTTCAAACCAGTATTTGTCAGGCAGTGTAAGTGGCCCCAACTGGGCTCTAACTTACACTCCTCCTATCTCAAAGTAGGACTTAAAATATCCACAGGTTTCACCTGTACCTTGGTCAAGTATCTCATAGAATTAAGGTCTCAAACATCAACTAAATTATGGATCAGACCTGTACAGAACAGGAAGTGAAATTTTTTTATTTGGACGGGGTAATACAAAGTCAACATTCTTACCAGAAAGACAGCTAGAACTACACAGCAGAAGAAATATACACTGCATGGATAGCAGTAGTAATTAACAACAGTAACTCATTACTCTACAAAAGAGTGCAAAACTCCGTGGAAACCCAAAGCAACTACAGCTACCTTGATTATGAAAGTTTCAAGGCTTGAGTTGTTTAAAATAGATTTGTTTGAAAACAGTTCCAACTACAGCTAAAATATATCCCAGAGCTGCAACCATGCACAATAAATAAATTGGTTACAATAATTTTTAAAAGTTGAACTACAAGTTTGTATCTTCAGCTCCCATCTGAAAATTCTTGAATATTAATCTGTGTCTCTAGCCCAAAGAAAAAAATCAAAATGGTGCTTTAGGTTGACTCCTGGGCCTCCTCAAACCAGTTTCAACCAGAGTTTAAAGAAGAGACTCAGCAGATCTCCACTCTGTTGTGAGTCATTGCAACCTGATGACCTAGGCAGCCACAGACAAAGGTGACTAGGATCCCACAGAGAAAGCAGAGAGAGGGAGGGTCTCCCAAGGCCTCCTCGGCCTGAAGGGCAACTCTGTTTCCCCTCATTTCTCATATGGGATTCTAAAACAGCTATCTTGAAAGAAAGTCCAAAGTCAAGGTACTAGGCTCTTCTCTTCCTGTTTGTGACAAAATCAGTTCTTACATTCCACAGCACACGACGCTGTGTTTGTTTCTAACTAACCTGGTTACCTTGCTAGCTGCTGATCTCACACTTCTTCCTTGAATGACATGCAGAAACTAAGCAAAATGTAGCCGCTCTGCAAAAGCCAGAGACAGTTTCAATGATTTCCATGAGGCTTTGACAGGATCCAGAAAAACAGTCAAATACGACTCTGCCTGCCTCTGTCCTGCACTGCACGGGGCCCTAAAGCGCCTCCACCGTCAGCACTTCCTCTCCCCGCTCCACCATCCTCGCGTATCGTAACCAGCAAAAACTCAAGGTGAAGCTCAACGAGGCGCCGCAGACACTTCCCGGACACAGCTATCACTGCACTCTCAAGTAACTCCGGGACACGGAGGAGGGTCCGCCAGCAACAGGAGGTGTGCGCCTACCTGGAACAGCTGGCCACGTGTGCAGCGAATTAGGAGAACGACATCGTCCACGCAACTCTGCTTTCCAGGCTTCTTCCCGGCACTCGCCCACAACACCTGGCCCTCCCCGCGGGCACACAAAGGCGCCCGCCCGCCCGAGGCTCCGATGACGTCACGCGCCGCGCCCGTCGCTCACCTGCGCAGCCTCGGCGCCCCGGTCAGCACGGCGCGAGCGCCCGGCGGCCGGCGTCAGGGGCCACGCACCCCGGGCGGGGACGGCGCATGCCGGGGCGCCGGCCTCGCTCCCCTCCAGCAGCTCCGGGGCGGACGGCCCAGCCTGGGGAGGGGAGGGCGGCGCGACAGCGGTCACCCACCCCGGACGGCGGCGCCCGCGTCCCCCGCCACCCGCAGGGCGCCCACCGCCCGCACGCAGCCCGCCGGCCCGCCGCTCGGAGCCGCATCCGGGCGCCACTCGCCCGGGGCTCCTCCCCGCGCCCCGGGGCCGCTCCCCTAACGCTTCGACTCCGGCCCGGCCCAGCCAGGCCCGGCCAGGCAGGCCCTACGCCCCCTCAAGGCCGCACCCGCGGCGGCCCGTTTCCGGCTCCTCGCCGCTCTCGGCCACGCCCCACGCCCCGCCCCGCGCCCAGCTGCGCCTGCGCAGCGCGAGGCTAGGCCCGAGAGCACCCGGAAGTCTCTGGAAGGTTACGGGGCGATTGTTACGCGAATTATGTATTGAAATGATAACATTGGGGTTCTTTATTTAAATAAAGACTCGTACAGAGAGTCGTCCCCAGCCTGGCACCCTCCGCTTAGCGGCAGAGCCCAGACCCCGGCAGGGCGCCTGTCCTCCAGGGCATGTGCTGTCCGCACCGCGGGAACCGACGGAGGCGCCGGTCCCGACCTCCGGAGCTCGCAGTCATCAGGACCGGCGCACCTCAGAGATTGGTCTAGTGTGGAAGGGCGGAGCCGCCCATGACTGCCAGTGAGGAGAACGCAGTTCTGGAACTGGGAATGTACCATCAGCAGGTGACATTGATTTCGCTGTCTTGTTGAATACAAAAGGAACTCACCCTGTCACAAATAAGTGAGGGACAGCGGTCAGTGTCACTTCTCTCCGGGATGTAGAGGACAAGATGCCCTTCCTTGATCATCTGGATCTGGCCAGATGGTGACTCTCCTCCCCCTTTCAGAAGCAATTTTAGATGCACGGGTGACACAGCGTCTGTCCTGGACAGTGGAACTTGATTGCCAAGTGCCTGACCCCAGGTGCTCTGAAACTGTGTAGAAATCCTACCCCACCGGGTGATGGTGTCCGAGGGGTCTTTCAGAAGTGGCTGGGTCATGAGAGTGGAGCTCCCGTGGTGGCAGTAGGCCGATATGACAGAGGCTTGGTCCCCCCCTCCCTTTCCATCTTGCGAGAATCCACAGAAGACAGCAGCCTGCAGCAGGGATGGGGACGCCACCAGAACCCATCTGTGCTGGGCCCAGCCTCAAACTTGCTATTTCTGGTCTGTTGCTTAAGCTGCCCAGTCTAAGTCACTTTGCTACCGCACCTAAACTAACGACCAAGCCTTTGAGGATGTGAGAGTCAAGGCCCAGCAGGCCAGGCTCAGCATTACCCAGCTGTGGACCAGTTAGTGGCCGTGGCCAAGCAGATGGAGGCTCCACAACACTTTCAGAGTGGCTTCTGTTTATACAGAGTTTGCTTCAATATCCTAAAGTTACTGTCATCTTCGAAGAAACGGATAACAAGCCTGCCTGTCATCAAGTTGGTTAGAAACGGACCAGCTGACTTCCGCAGATGGTGGCTGCAGGGCCACCCCATCCACCTGGTTCCTCTGCCATCACCCACCTCTCTCTCCCCAACAGAGGACAGGCACCAGAGAGGACAGAAGGCCTGAAGTTGCCGTGGCTTTTCCTGCTGGCCCATGAGTCTGTAGAACTGTTTCTAGCTCCTGGATTGCTGTCCTGAGTTGTAAATGTGTGCTTTACTCACAGGCTGTCTGAGTGGGGAATTGGCTTTTAACCCTCTCCTAGCTATTTTCCAGCATGAAGAGAAAGACTGCTGGCAGCCTTTTTGTGGTGGGTCACTCACTGTCAACAGCCACAACCAAGATGAAACCACAGACGTGGGGAAGGACAGTTATCCAAACAGCCTCCTGCCTGCTGGGGGTGGGTGCTGCTCCTGAAGCTGGCTCATACTGGCCTAATATGGGAAAAAAAATCCGAGGAATTTTTTTTTTTTTTTTTAGACAGGATCTCACTATATAGTTCAGGTTGGCCCTGAGCTCACTATGGAACACAGCCTGGTCTTGAAACCATGGGGATCTTCCTGCCTCAGCCTAAAAATTGCTAGGGCTACAGGCATGCAGAGAATTCTGTCTCTAAGTCACAGGATCAGCAAGTGAGCTCAAGGTCCGAGTTCAATCCCCAGAAACCACATATAACAATGTGTCTGTGGAGGGTCAGTGTTCTGGGGCTGCCTGAAAGGTGCTAGTGCATAGACATACAGGCAAAGGGAGAGGTGTTTCGCAGGCACATGTGAGGCGGGGTGAAGGTTTATCCTCATCACAGAGTGCTGCAAGGAGTCAGGATCTTGACCATCTCTGCAAAGCCAAACAAGAAACACTGTCCTGCTTACACTGTTTTCACAGGTATACCATGTAATTCGTTTTAGACTAACTGGCTGGTTCTTGTGCTAAATACGAAAGCAGCACAAACTGGTCAGATATGCACAGTGGGAAAGGAGTGTCAAACTGTGGACTCAAGATTGGGTTCTCAGGCCAGAGGGCTAGCTCAGTGGTTCCAGCACCTGCCTCGCAAGCACAAGGTCCTGAGTTCAATCCCCGGTAACCACATATAATGCTGGGCATGGAGACTCACACCCACCAGCAATCAATACCACATACCATAGTGCCAGGTGTGGTGGCTCACGCCTGTCATCCCAGCACTCAGGAGGCAGAGGCAGGAGGATTGCTGAGTTCAAGGCTTGCCTGGGCTACATAGTGAGCTCAGAGCCAGCCTGAACTACAAAACGAGACCCTGTCTCAAAAAAAAAAAAAAAAAAAAAAAAAAAGATTGGGTTCTCTGCTCTACGCTGTGGCCACTGGGAGCTTGCGCAAGCTATTCGGCCTCTTCTCCCCATAGAGAGCATGCCACCCATTTTCTAGCATCCCTTCCTCATTCAAAAGCCCAAACCACAAAAGGACATATACTGGAAATAGGGACAGAATGAGCTGGGTTAAGTTTGTGCTGGAATACAAATCAGAATATAAAACTGAGCGTGTCATGTCACTGCTTTGGAAAAAGGTAAGTGTTACTCCTCACTTCAGAGGTGTCAGACCTCTTGGCCAGCATGCATACAACCCTGGGTTTGGTCACAGCACCACTGAAGATCAGTACCAAGGGCTGAGATGCACAAGGCTCAGCCTTCACTCCCGAGGGTCCAGGCTCCTCGCCAGGCCAGGCCTCCCTCTGGATGCTTGTGCACAGGGGTGAGATTTTCCCCTTCAGTATCATATGAAGATTCATTCATTTTATTTTTGTGGTATGAAGAATTGAACCCAGGGGTGCTCACTCACTGTTCTAGCCCCTCAGGTCTTTAAAATTTTGAGACAAGATTTTGCTAACTTGCCCAGGCTTGCAATGTACCCGCCTTAACCTCCCAGTAGCTAGGATTTCAGGTGTACAGCACTATCACTCCCAGGTGAAGATCTTTTTTTTTTTTTTTTTTTTTTTTTTTTGAGATAAGGTCTCATTTTGTAGTTCAGGCTGGCCCTGAGCTATGTAGCCCAGGCAAGCCTGGAACTCAGCAATCCTCCTGTCTCTGCCTCCGGAGTCCTGGGATTATAGGCGTGAGCCACCACTTGGGGCACTGTGGCATGTGGTATTGATTGCTGGTGGGCATGAGTCACCATGCCCAGCATTGTATGTGGTTACCGGGGATTGAACTTAGGACCTTGCGCTTGCAAGGCAGGCGCCAGAACCACTGAGCTAACTCTCCAGCCCAGGTGAAGATTTATTTTTAAGTGGCTCTTTCCCAAGTAAAGTAAAAAAATCTTTAGAAGAAACAATATTCTAAGTGGAAAAGATCTCTTTAGAATAAAAAAAATGGATCTGCCTTTGAATGCAAAGTATTAACCATTCCTTCCTGGCAGTCATTTTGGTGGGAGAACTGAGAATGTGCCTGGTGAGCCGCTCCTCCTGTCCGTGGAGACAGCTGCCTACAGCTTTGTGTGTGTGTGTGTGGTACCAGGGATCGAACTCAGAACCTCAAGCTTGGGGTGTTGCCACTGAACTAAACCCCAGGCCCCTAGTTCAACTTTGACGAGAACATAAGACAGCTGTCCTGGGATCTGCTGGCCACTGTCATTGTAAAACTCAGTTCAGTATGGGGAACAACCTGGCCTTGGCTGACCGGAGCATGTTGCTGTGTCTGCACATGTGCGGTGTGGCTGTCAAAGGGCACAGGCACATGGTGGATGGAAATGCTGTGGCTTTTTTCAGGTAAGATAGCTGGGCTTGCTTTCTGGGGCTTGGACCCACCAAACCTTCAGGGACACATGTGATGATCTGGGGATTGATATGGTCTCCCCAACCCACAGCATGCACTCCACTGGAGGCCTGGGTCCCCTGGGCAGCAGTGTTTCAATTGTGGCCTGGAGAGGTGACCAGGATGGTGTCTTGTCTCAGGATGTGCAACAGGGCTGCTGGCAGCATGGGGAGGTCATAGCAGAGCTGCGGTTAGAGTCCCGGTGAGGAAGGGTTCTGGGTGGAAGCAGGACAAGCTTGCCTCAAGCAGGTCTACTGGCTGGCATGCTCTTTCCTCTTGCCTCGGGCCCCCAGCTTCCTCACCTCAACCCTCCACTCTCACGCTCAGGGTCTTGGCTGGCCTCTCCGAGCCCCAAACTCTCCCAATCTGTCTGGAACTGGCTGCTCCCATACTGGTCAGCTTCCTCTGAACACCCAAGGTTCTCTGGTTGGGTCCTGGCTCCACCCACCCCTAGCTCAACTCTTCCTTAGGAATCGGATCCCATAGCCCAATCTGGTCCTTTCTGGGCAAGCTCAGACCCCTACACTGGGGTGTCTGCAGGTAGCTCCATGTGCCTCTTCGTTCTATCCCATCCAGGTCACTTTCCCCTTTGGGGTTCCCAACCACAGGTGTTGGGGCCCTCCCTGCCTGCTCCTGTCCAGGCCTCCTGCTGGGTTCTCCTCCCCAGACTTCATGTCCACTTGTCTCTCACAGGCCCACCCTGAACCACGAGACCCAGACCTGCAGCTGTGGTTCCTCCATGGCTCCTTAATTTCCCAAATCTCACCCTGCCTGCTCAGGTCCTCTGCACCTCTAACATCTGCCCTCCCCGCCTCAGCTCCCTTTCCTTCTCAAGTCCCTCCGACCACCTGGGAGTCCCACACCAGGCGTGCTCCTGGGCAGGGCCTGGGTCCCTATGGTTTCTCCCTATGACAGCTTCTATCAGGAGCATTGCACACCCCAAGCTCGGCTTTCTTTCAGCAGAGTAACTGCTAAGGTCACAAATGTGCTAATGTTGGGAACATGTTTTGGGAGAAATAATTGGAAGGTCAAAACTGATCAGGCCTTCCAGGTGCAGATGGACTCTGGACTCAACTCCCTTCACTTTTGCTAACAACAAAGATTCTAGTCGTCCCACATGCTGTGATGCTTCAAGGCTGAACCCACTCCATTGCTGGTGTCTGCCCTGCCCAGGGGGATCTTCATCTGCATAATGTCTCTAAGACTACTGGAGGTGTTTGCCCTGCCCATAGGGCAGTTACATTCTGTTACTCAAGAAGTACTGAATAAAAGGTGTGGTGAGCTGGGGCCTGGGGTCTTTTGCTACCCAGAGTAGCATGGATCAGGCCCAAACTTAGCCTCTGTGAACCTCATTTCTGCCTACTTATTATTATTTCGCCGTGTGCCACCGACTTACAGGAGACTAGAACCTAATGAAGGTTCTAGTTATGTTCCCTTCCCCTGGTTCCCACATGCTAATGTATCCCTCAAATGCTTTTCACCATCCAACTGCAGAGCAGAGCTAGCCACCTGGTTTGGAGGACACTGCTGCAGCTGTGCACAGTGCTATTCAGCTTAGCCAGTCAGCTGTGGACGCTCCAGGACAGACCCCAGCCGGGCACCCCCAGTGGTCTGCACTCACAAGAAGGTGGCAGCAATGACAATTGATCCCTTGGGGACTCTCCTGTATGCCCACCCAACCTGCTGTCTGTCCTCTGCCTGCTTAGCTAACATAAACATCCGTTCTGGGGCATTCAGGGTTCTGCGCAGTGCAGGGTAGCAGGGAAGTGGGTGAGAGTGAGCGGATGAGGAAGAAAGCACATGTGCTAAACCGAGGTGTTTAATAAAACATTCCTGACATCTACCGGGTGTGAAAAGGGCTCGGCGTACAGTTCATCCTATATGGATTAGACCTGGATAGCTGAGTAAGGCAGCAACTCTATCCCCCTTCCCCCGAGAGGTTTTTCTGAAAATCCATGGGACAAAGAAAGCACATCCATCCCTTTCCAACAGGGGCAGCCCAGCTGCCTGACGACGGCTTATCGCTGGCCCCAGGGAGCCACTCAGCATGGGCAACCGCAGCCACAAGCTCAGGAGCTGTCGGGTCAGTGGTGTCAAGTCTCCCAGCTCTGCCCTGGCTGAGGTCAGGAGTCCAGAGCCCTGGAGGCTCTATCCTTTGATGACGGCGATCGGCCTCAGTTTAATGGCCTTCTTGCTGATTCCTGCATCATGGCAGGTGTTCACTACGTCGGTCACGTTCTTATAGGACTCAGGAGCCTGCAAACAAGAGTTAAGATACTCTAGGTCTCCAGGAAAGAGGCTCTTCTAAGACAGTGTGCTTCACTTATAACAACAGAATACCCATTAAAACAACTCAGAGGGTTTACTTTTGACTATTAGCAAAGTAAGCACAATGTTAGTGAGGCATAATTAGATACACACTCTACTTTGTTTTATGTTTTTTTGTACTCTTTAAAACTCTCTCCAAATTACTTGTATAATTAAGGAAAGTAGTAGATATAATTAAAACACACATGCTAGTTACTGCTTTAATGAAATGCGCCAAACCATCTATGTCTCTACACAGAATCACTGGCAATTTAAACTGTTTCTTTGTATTTCTGCAAAGAACATGTATTAGTAACTTTCATAGTAAGGCAAAGCTACTACATTCATATATACATACACCAGCAGTCGGGAAGCAGAGGCAGGAGGATTTCAGAGAGTTCAAGGCTCACCTGGGCTACATAGTGAGCTTAGGGCCAGCCTGAACTACAAAGCAAGACCCTGTCTCAAAACACTAAAAGACAACTCATATACCCAAAAAACCGAGAAGGTATGTGTGGACCTACATGTTTGCACACTTACAAATCACTTCTGGTTTGTTTCTTCCCCACTGCACTGCCTGCCCTTTGTCTCTGCTCACACTCAAACTCTAGGTATGTACTGTACAGGACAAGTTAAACCCATTCCATTCGAATTATCTTTAGGAGGAATGAGGGGGAAGTGGGAAAAAAGTGAAATCTTTTAAAACAAAATTGCTTTAAAACTTACACACAGAAACTACACATAGATAGTACAAGTAATCTTATTGACTTGATTTTTCTTTTTTTTGAGACAGGGTCTCGCTTTGTAGTTCAGGCTGGCTCTGAGCTCACTATGTAGCCCAGGCAAGCCTCGAACTCAGCAATCCTCCTGTCTCCGCCTCCCGAGTGCTGGGATTACAGGCGTGAGCCACCATACCCGGCAATTTTTCTTTTTTTTTGAGACAGGGTCTCACTTCATAGTTCAGGCTGGCCCTGAGCTCACTATGTAGCCCAGGCAAGCCTCGAACTCACAGCAATCCTCCTGCCTTTGCCTCCCAAGTGCTGGGATTTCAGGTGCTGAGCCACCACGCCTTGCATTGTAGAGTGTGATTACTGGGGATCGAACTTAGGACCTTGTGCTTGCACGGCAGATGCCAGAACCACTGAGCTAAATCCCTGGCCCTGGACTTGATTTTTAATAAATCTCTAAACAAAAGGGAAAACAAGAGAAGACCCAAAGTGAGATAAACCAAGGAAGTAGTCAAAATGGGGTCATTTACAAAACCCAAATAGCCTGTTAGGAATATTAAAAAGTGTTTTCAGTACTGGCATAAATTACATTTATTTAGTAAAATTCCACTCACCTCTTCCATAACTAGTTTGGGTGATGCTACCCGGATTGCAATTCCCATATCTGCCAATTTGTCCAAGACATCCTGGAAATCTAAATTACGCCTAGATTTTGCCCGGGACAACGCACGGCCCTGGAATGGAAAGGGCATGAGTGTTGCTTGATAAATTCTGAGCTCAATTTGATGTCTGACCTCAGCAATTATTTGACCCTTATTACAGTTCTTCCTTTATCTTGCACCATAATGACAACATGTACACATGCTGGAGGCGGAGGGTCAAAGTCTTGGTCTGTAGCCTGTAACACCTAGGTGGTCTCGGGTCATCACTCTCCTGTGCCACCCTCGAGTAGCTGGGATCATAGTCACCTGCTACTGTGCCACATTTACTTTCTCCTTTTTTAACTAAAAAAGTTTAAAGACTACCTTTTATTACTTTATCAACCTTCTATTCCTTTTACAATAAGCCTCATATCCTTTCAGAAAGTAAATTTCTATCTCAGATTTAGTGAAAATTTAGTCTTTGTGTTTCTAATTACTATTATCACCTCAATATAAACATGCACTTTTAACTGTAAGCAGTGCCTCCTGATAAAAGCGCTGGGCCCCTTGTCTCTGCAAATGGGCCCTGCACCTTGGCACAGCTGACTGAGCCTGGTAGCTTTTGGCTGGGGCTGTCCTCAGCCCCCACCCACTAGGGTTGGGGCACCTTCCTCTACTCAGCCATGAGCACCATAACCCCTCAGACACTGCCAATGTTCCTAGACAGGAGGCCACCCCACCTTGGCTGGAAACCACTGTGGGTGCAGAGGGTGGAGGTGGAAAGGAGAAATGGCCAGAGAGAAAAGTAGGGCTGAAATGTATTTGTGAGGCTCTCTCCTATGAGACCTAGGTATTGCAGATAGTTTCTATTTCCCATTCCATCACTGGTTAGCTATCCGCAAAATAGGAGCTGTCAAACTGAAGTCTGTTTGGTCCTCTACTTGTTTTTGTAAATAAAACTTTATTGGAATACAGGGATGCTTATTTATATATACTACTTAGGGCTGCCCCTGCATTCCAATGGCAAAGCTCAGTGCCTGGCACAGGGAACACATGGCCCAAGGAGCTCATCTCCTGGCCCTTCATGCAAAGTTTACTGCTTCCTGGCTGAGAACATGAAAAGCAATGTGCAGGTGACAAAGAGACTCTTTTTTTTGAGACAGGGTCTTGCTTTGTAGTTCAGGCTGGCCCTCAGCTCACTATGTAGCCCAGGCAAGCCTCGAATTCAGCAATCCTCCTGTCTCTGCCTCCCGAGTACTGGGATTACAGGCGTGAGCCACCACGCCCGGCGACAAAGAGACTCTTATTTGCAAAGAGCATGAGCAGATGCCCAAGAGGGAGCAAATTAGGCAAATGAGCAGTTCCCATGAGATAAGTGGATGTAAACTGCATCAGTTGAATTGTGCCACCAATAACCACTTGGCTTGGGTGATAATCTCTCAGTCTGGATTTTTGGGACGTGCAGTCAAGGGACAGTCCCTGCCCCTACCACAACTTTGCCAAGGGAGAGACATGAGGTGACTTCAGTCAGTTCACTATCCCACACACACTGGGTTTATTCCCCAAGTAGAACCCACACCGACAGACCCAGACTTCAACTCTGCCAGTGCTCAGTCAGGGGCTGGAGCTGTCAAAACACAAAGGACACACCAGGCTGAAGACAGCACTTTCTGCTGCTCCCTGCTCCTTACCGCACCATGACAGGTGGTCCCGAAGGTCTCAGTCATTCCTTGCTCGGTGCCGGTGAGAACATAACTGCAGGTTCCCATTGTGCCACCAATGAGCACTGGCTGTCCAGTGAGCTAAAGACACACAGATCAGACATGTTAACACTTAGGAAAGCGAGGGCGTTTTATGCTGGAAATTTACATTCCGTGCACTGTGGGGCTCTGGGAGGAATCTGGGCCTCTAACCCATGCAAGACACCTGGCTCTCCTGGCCTTAGTTCTTATCTACAAAATGAGGACAGACTAAGTGTCCTTCCAACTCTCCCAGAACCACACACGAAAGAGTAATAGGAAAGAAACAGATCCAGTCTAACCTTTATCCTGTCTTCTAATGACTCACAGGCCTTAGCCCATCTCTGGGGAGTAAATACACTAAACAAGCACTTCTTGAACAGCATACCACAAGCACAAATGATAAAGGAGCCACTTGTCATGGGTGTTTCTTTCACAAGGGCTATAGCCATGTTTACAATGGTCCAAATCGTGGCCTCGCTGCTGAAACCCACACGGCCAGGCCACACACCTGGTAGTCCACAGCGATGAGTGGGTGGTGAGGAGGGAAGGCTCGTGTGGACCCCTTTCTGTGCACCAGCAGCGTCCGCTCCTTCCCATCCACCACGTGCTGCTCCACTTTGGCAATGTTGTGCGAGACATCGTAGATCACGTGCAGGTCCAGGTCGTCTGGGGTTGTGTTGAAGACCTTGGCAAAAGCCTGGGGAGAAGGGCATGTGTTGAGAGGGCCTAAGCCTGGCTCCTTAGAATCTACCTTAGAGATTGCAACTAGTGTGTTCCGCAGACAGTCAGGGATTTAAGGTACCAGAATGGCAATGACATTAACTACACATAAAGGACACAAACCTCTCAGACCACGCTCACCTGTCCGTAGCTCCACCTGTGAGGAAAGGTTACCAGGCCACTCTCAAGCAAGGCCTTTGGAAATGCCTCCTCTCTGGCCCCAACTGCTATCTCCCTGAAGGCACTGCAGTCGTCCTCACAGCCCAAACCCCTCCAGGGGTCATTTCACCCTTTCCTCTCATGCCCCAGGCCTGGCTCACTGCTGATTTACTTTAAGATGGCACCTGACCTTGAACACTTCTCTGGTGCTGAATATGGAACCCACAGGCTTTCCTCTAATAGCACCACATTTTAAAGCACATGGCCTCATAACTGCGAAGAAAAGAGCAGCTCCACTGTACCGTACCTGGCGGGTTAGGAAGGTCATGGACGAGCGGTTGACCCAGGCATAGTTTCCGGCAGCTGCCATGCCCTTTAGGTAGTCCTGGCCCTCTGGGGAGGCGATCCGAGCACAAGCCAACTGCCGGTCATTGACTATGATCTTGTCTCTCTTCATGGCCTTTTCCATAGCCACCAGGGCATCTGGAAGAAAAGGCTTCTTTAAATATATTACAAGGATTACTTGACAAAGGCAGGATGCACTTCAACACCCTCTACCAGTGAAACACAACCTTCCCTTTAATGTCTTTGAGTTCATCTATCTGCTCAGCCAAGTTCTATTTGCTGGGCAGAGTGCAGTGGTGCAAAACTAAATCCCAGCATGCACTTGGGAGGCTGAGGTAGGATGGCTAATTTGAAGCCACCACAAGCAATATAGCGATCTCAATAACCTATCTCAAAACAAAATTTTAAAAAGATGGGCTGGTGATGTAGCTCAGTGACAGGGCACTTGGCTAACATGTGCCAAAGATGGGCAGAGTTGGGAATCCTCTTTCAGAGAACAATGACACAAACTATATGGGATAAAGGCAACATCTGCCCTCCAGAAACCTGTAATGGGAATGAGATGTGTATACGTACAGCAAAAACACAGCCTTAGTTCTTTTCCAACATGCAAATGAATGAGGATAAAGGTAGAAAATATGTTGTATTTCCATTATAGCTTATAGTACACCTCAATATAAAAGACATCTGTTTGAAAATCAAGTCCATGACAAGTGAGAATCAAACCCATGAATTCAGTAGAAAAGTTCCAAAACACTAGTTAATACTTCATATATCTGTTAGAGTAAAAAGTCTAAGGGTCAGGATGACACAAATTATTTTCTTTTTTTTTTTCAGTTTTTTGAGACAGGATCTCGGTTTGTAGTTCAGGCTGGTCCTGAACTCACTATGTAGCCCATGTTAGCCTCAAACTCAGCAATCCTCCTGCCACAGCCTCCCGAGTGCTAGGATTACAGGCAGGAACCACACCTGGCATTGTGATATGTAGTACCAGGGATTGAACTCAGGACCTTGCACTTGCCAGGCAGATGCCAGAACCAGAGCTAAATCCCCAGCCTGACAAATTATTATATTTTCATAGATAAAACAATACAAAGCTGAAGTATACAATATTTATAATCTTTTTGTTTTTTTAGACAGGGTCTCACTGTGCAGTCCAGGAGAGTCTTGAACTCAGGGCAATACACCTGTTTCAGCCTCCCAAGTGCTGGGATTACAGGCAGGCACCACCATGCCCTGTTAATATTTACAAAGCTATGTGTTTCTATCTTTTCCTGTATTCACTCATCTTTTCACACACCCTATAAGTCATTCAAAGTACTTGATTTCTCTGCTTCCTGCTTTTCTTCAAGCTTTTTGTTAGGTCTTATGTGTGACTATTTAAACTCCTATGACCTGCTCAGATAACCCTGAAATCTTTCTCCTAAATGCATTGTATTTGTTTTGTCACTCTTCCTCTATCAGTTATAACCTTCTATCTCTATTCTTCTTTTTGAACAGGATCTCTTCTGCATGGGGGTGTTTGAAGATAAAATACCCACCCATTCCAGTACCAATCCCACTATAATTCCTAACCCTGCACAGCAAGTATCTAACATGTATTTGCTAAACAAATGCCAACTCCCTGAGGTCCCCAGTGTAAAGACACTGTCTTGCACTTTCCTGGCAAGATGGCTAACTATAATGACAGCTGGAGCTGACACCAAGTACCAGAGGTCAGCATTCCCTAAGTGCTTCACGTGCATCATTCCCTAATCTTCTGTGATGATTATCACACAAAATACGCCACTTTTTCAGGTGAGAAAGTGAATTCTGAACTTACACCTGAGGAGGCCAGGATAAAAAAATCTACTCAGCATCATTCAGAGGTGTCTTACCCACCTGAATGGCGCCAAATGCAGTGATAGGTCTGGACCGTACCTGTGGCGACCTGGTGGCCCAGGCCCCGGCTGCCACTGTGGATCATTACGCACACCTGGCCCTTGTGGTCGATGCCCATCTTCTTTGCAGCATACTCATTGAAGATCTCATCCACAACCTGGATTTCTGCATAGTGGTTGCCTGCACCCAGGGTCCCCAGCTACAAGTGTTAAGAACATCAGATAAAACAGCTTTAGTTCCAGTGTTTAAAAAAGCCATTTCAAAATTGAGTAGCTGAAAACAAACTACCAACAACAACAAAATAACCACACAATTAACGTTTTATGTAACAAAAGAAGTCTAAACTTTAGCAATGCTTTTCATTTACAACACGATTCCACACAACAGAAGTACCAGAGGTTAATTCCTGAAGTCTATCCATCCTTACATGCTTGAAGTACATGACCGAAAAAGCTTAAAGACCAAAAATCTCTGTGCCATTAAATTGGCTCATGCAACATTCTATCATGAAAAGAAGGGTCACATCCCGTGAGGAACATCAGGGAATGCTGACGCTTAGGCAAGTTCCAGAGTTACACGATATCTCAGGTGTCTGAGTTCATTGATACCTTGTGTTACCACTGCAGCAACATGCGCCCAATGGAGTCAAGCCATGACACAAGAGGCCAGGGTGTGGGAAGAGCCAGCAGGGTACCCATTTTTCTAACAAGCCCCAGAGAGGACAGAGTCTCCCCAAGATCATGGGAACTGGGGGCAAAACACTCAGAAGGAGCTATGGATTCAAACATATGATATATTCTTACATCATGGACACCATGAACTAATCTCTTTTTGTCTCAGATGCCAGAAAACTTTGGGTCACCATCTACAGACTGTCCAAGTTTGTCCACATGTGATTTTGGCATGCACTGTAAGCTTATAATTATGTCACATTTTTTATTTTTGAATTCATGATCTCCTGTTTCATTTTATGAACACATGAACTTCCTGATAACTTTTTACAAAATTATCCTTAAACAGATCTTTCTGATACCCTGAAAAGCTTTTGAGGATATGTTTTTGTTAAGTAGGAGATGGAGATTTTTTTCCCAACAACAACCAAAAATTGGAAAACATACCATGTGGGATATGGAGTCAGATTACCTGAGGAAGGCCTCTCTTTTTGGCCCTTGGCGAGACCTTGTTAGGGTCGGCCTGAAGCATCCTTCCATACTCCTCACAGTGCTCTTTGTCCTCTGCCCAGGCATATCCTTCTCTCAGAGACCAGTCCACACCCATCTCCAAGGCCTCCTCCAAGTCTCTGAGGAGTAACAGGAGATATCAGTCACCCTGAACCGAGCATGTCCAGAGCTAGGCAGGATCACGTCTCACAGAGCAGAGGACATGCTGCACCCAGCCCTGTGCTACAGTCAATGCTCCCAGCAGCTCCAGTGTCTTGAGGAAAGCAACCGCTATAGAAAAGCTAAAGGGCTCACCTGACAAGATAATATTGACTCTACCTGAGTCAGTAGACACTCCCCAGCCCTCTTCAAGGTGAGGAGCACACACATTAAGTGCTTAAGAGAAGAAAGCTTTCATTTTCATCTACAGTCCAGAAAAGTGAGAGCTTTCAACACTGCTTTCCTAACTAGGCCTACCCCAGACGATAGGGCATCTCCAACATTGTTACCTCAAAATTCTCACCTAAAACGTTTGCAGAGACATTAGAAATTGATTTTTGGGGCCAGAGGGTTAGCTCAGTGGTTCTGGTGCCTACCTTGCAAGCGCAAGGTCCTGAGTTCAATCCCTGGTAACCATATACAATGCTGGGCATGGAGACTCACGCCCACCAACAATCAACACCACATACCACAGTGCCGGGCACAGTGGCTCACGCCTGTAATCCCAGCACTCGGGAAGTAGAGACAGGAGGATTGCTGAATTCGAGGCTTGCCTGGGTTACATAGTGAGCTCAGAGCCAGCCTGAACTACAAAGCGAGACCCTGTCCCAAAAAAAAAAAAAATTGATTTTTGTCACATGTATACTTTTCCAAGTGAGGCCACATTTTAGGGATCATATAGAACTACAGAACAAGCCCTTCTAAATGTACCAGTTTACTTCAAGAGTTTTTCTGGTGTGTGCCTATAGGGGGAGGGAAATTATATAAAACAGATAATACATTTTTATGTTAATATATACATATATTTGAAAAGAATCCAGAATCCACAAGAATTTCAAAAATAAAAGATTTAAGGCAGCAAAGAAACACCTCTGACTTATTCGACATACTCTTTGGCTACTGCAGCACCCTGTGGAGCTCAAGGCACTTCTGTGTGTGAGGTGGAAACCACAGTGCCCTGAGAGGTAGTTCCACGCAGCCCTGCAGTTGGCTCCCACGGAGCCAGGAACAGGGCCAGGGCTCCTGGCAGCTGGAAGGGGTGGCCACCTGAGCTCCCTGACTGCAGGCAGCAGGGTTCAGAAAGCAGCCTGTGAGGGCCGAAAGACCTCCCCGCTGACTCCTGACTCACCTGCTAAGCTTGCTTACCAGCGCCTTTTGCAACCTGTCCCGTGTAAATCAAGACTAGCAGGGCTACTGCCTGCAGGGAACGGCAGGGTGCCAGTGCCTCACACGGAGGGAGAGCTCGCTAAGGCTTGGGGGCCATCACTCTGCTACGGATACTACCATGCAGCAAGGACTGCTCTTGCCAGCAGCAGTGGTGGAAGCCTGATGGACAGGCTGGATCGCACACCTGAAAGAGCAACTCATTTCTACTTCCCAGGAGGGAGAGAGCAACAGCCGCCTCTGAAGTACCTGGGGACTGACCTGAGGTTGAGCCCACGTGGATTCCTCCCCTCCCTACTCTACAGTGCACTTACTTGGCATTCATCGGGATGACCCCTTTGGATCCCACGCCCACAGGAATGTGGTCAAACATCGCTTGAGCCAGCTGCTCCTTCACCGGCTGTACATCACTTTCATCCAAGTTGGTTCTCAGGAGGCGGACACCACAATTGATGTCAAACCCAACACCACCTACAAAATATAGGTCAGTCAAACATTAGCAAAACTAGGTGGTCTGGCAGTTGTCACCTAAAGCTTCTCACCATTACTATGTGTTATAAAGATACCATTCTCTTAAATTCAACCATGTTTTGTTTTGATTTTTGAGACAGGGTCTTGCTTTGTAGTTCAGGCTGGCCCTGAGCTCACTATGTAGCCCAGGCAAGCCTTGAACTCAGCAATCCTCCTGCCTCTGTCTCCCAAGTGCTGGGGAATCACAGGCGTGAGCTACCACGCCCAGTACTGTGGTGAGTGGTACTGATTCCTGGTGGGTATGAGTCACTAGACCTGGTATTGTGGTATGTGGCAGGACCTTTTGCTTGGGAGGCAAGTGCCAGAACCACTGAGCTAAATCTCTGGCCTTCAATCATGGTTTTACACAGCCATTTAAGTGGCTTCGGCTGAGTGAAATCTGGTGACAATGAATTAATCTAAAGTAACACAAACATAATCATCCTGCCTCGGCTTCCCATGTGCTGGGATTACAGGCATGTGCCATGACACCTGGCTTACAACTAAAATTTTGAATCTCTTTATTACCTTCTCCTAGATCATTCCCCTCTGGCTACACGTGAGATCATGCAGTATCTTCCTGTGCATGCCTTTCTTCATTCAGTCCAGACATCCTCAAGATTCATCCACATTGTACCAAATGGAGTATTTTCTCTTTATTTCTCTATTTTTAAAAATTGTCCTCTTTTAGCCTAACATTCCACTGCAGGTGTACATATGTGCTGTGCACACACACAGACACACCAGCGTTTCCTCTAACATTCATCAGTCAGGGCGCCAAGGTTGTTTCCACAGCACAGGCACTGTGGTTAGAGGAATGTGGCCACACAGCTCTCCTTCGGACAATGATTGCCATTCCCTAGTGCTTCGCAGCAGGCCTACTGCCGAGTCATATGCAAGTTCTAGCTAACTCTTTGGGAACCTCTGTGTCATTTTCCATAAATGAACTGGCTGTCCCAGTTCTCCACAATGAACAGGGAGGCCCTTTTCCCAACACTCTCAATTTTTAGACACAATACTTTTTATCAACAGTTGAAACTAGTTTCTCATTTCTATTATGCTTTTTTTAGACCAATGAGTGATTTAAAAGCATACTGCAATGATGGATCTTTGGGAAGGGGTCTAAGAGATCAAGGGCAAGGGGGTGTGTGTCAGCCACACACCTGAGGGAGAGCAGGAGAAATAAGAATAAAGACACACCATGCACAACAACTTATATAACCTTCATTAGAATAAATACTATATGCCACAAACATGAGTTAAGATTAATAATATCAGCATGAATGAAAATGGGAAAAAGGAAATTAGAAGAGAAAGGAGGGAAAAGGAGGGGAAGATTTTTTTTTTTTGAGACAGGGTCTCGCTTTGTAGTTCAGGCTGGCCCTGAGCTCACTATGGTGCCCAGGCAAGCCGCCGCGAACTCAGCAATCCTCTTGTCTCTGCCTCCCAAGTGCTGGGATTACAGGCGTGAGCCACCACGCCTGGCATTGTGGTATGCGTGTTGATTGTTGGTGGGCGTGAGTCTCCACGCCCAGCATTGTATGTGGTTACCAGGAATCGAACTCAGGACCTTGCGCTTTTGAGGCAGGCGCCGGAACCACTGAGCCAACCCTCCGGCCCAAGATTTTTTTTTTTTTTTTTTTTT
>PVIC010030069.1:0-22112 GCA_004025085.1 Thryonomys swinderianus
AAAACCCAAGTCAGCATCACTCAAAGTGTGGCCTCTGGACCACTGTTAGCAGCATCACATCGGGTACTTGGTAAAAAGTTAAAAGTGAAAACCTCCACCCTGGATCTACTAAGCTGAAGCCTCAGGGGTCCCCAGCACCAGGAGGTTCTGAGACACACTCAAGTTTACAAACCAGAGATTGAAGTCACAGCAATTGAACAGCCATATGCCACAGAACAATGTACTTCTCTTGCTCTGAGAATGCTACACCCAATTGCTTTCATAAATGATTTATTTTTGTTTCACTTCAGTGGACTCAAGTTCAATTTCTGGTACTTGAAATAGAAAAAAAAATAATACTGCCACTTTAGATAAAGCCCCAAAGTTCAAATGTGCATTGGATGGCATCAAAGCTGAGCTATCGGGTCTGATCTGATAGAGCCATTGACTTTCTGGACATCCTTGGCAGGCTGACAGCATTTCTCCAGCACTTGCTAATGATGGTTGGCTGTGGTTATCTTTTAAACTTCTATCTGAATAATAAACTAAAATAAAAGCAGTTACTTTTAATATCTCCTGATATTTCTTCCAATTTTTTGTTTAATGCTGCTGATTGATGCCAAAGAAATATAGTGCTATCTTTTTAATAACTCCAACTATTATATCTTAAAATATAAAATAAGAACTATAATTTATTGACAGAAGGACTGTGTTCTTCCAAATGGAGGCAACTTACTCCATCTGGGGAGTCTATGTCAATTTCCTTGTGTTAATTTTCAAGATAATACATCACCTTTTCAAACTATTTGTAATCTCATCGGGCCGTTTTTCCATTAAAATGCTTTAAATTACTTTATCAGATAATGTCAGATCATGGCATCAAGGTGCTACTATTGTGCACTGCCATTGTATATTTTTGAATCTTCTTTTGAATATTGAAAAGCAAAAAGGGAAAGGTACTTCCATGGACTGAAATATAATTCTCATGAAGCTCTATTAAGTCTTCGTTTTTAATTTTTTAAAAATTTTGTGTCGTGTTAGTATTTGTTATGACTATAGAACGAAGTGTGGGTATTTTCAAAGTCTTCAAAGTTTCCCTCTACTCTGAGGGGAAAACTACCACTTATAGCCATTAAAATACTTTTTCAGCACCTGTAATGGAGGAGAGAAAAGCACAGGAAGCACATTCAGTGGCTATGAGAGAAATCTAGAACATGCAAAGGGGTGGGCAGGGAATTAAGCCTGAGTAAGATTCCATCAATTTGGCCAGAAAAATGGTGGAAAGGGGAAAGAAAGACCATCTCTCCTATTTATGAACTAGGATAGGTATCATCAGAGGTATTTGAAGAGGCTTGAAAAATGAAAGAGCTAGAAGTAGCACGTGCCACCCTATACTCATGCTACCTACAGTCTAGGTGGAATGAATTGAATAGGTATTTCAGGGATGCTTTGGTTGGAGAGAAATGGAGAATTTCCAAATTTAGCAAATCAAAATACAGGATGCTGAGCTAAATTTGAATTTGATATTTATTTTTAAATTGAAAGCTTTTTAAGCATAAGTATGTCCTATGCAGTATTTGGGGCATTCTCACACTCAAGTGACATTAATTGTTCATCCAAAGTTCAATTTTGCCTGGGCATTGTGTTTTAGCCACAGTGAGTCTTCTAGGGTTGAGGTGATCTTAAGCTCTCTACTGGACTCCAGGAGAACAGAACTACGAGATCCCTGGTGGGAAAGAAGCAACAACAGGCAAGGGTCCAAGAAAAGCCTGTGGCAGAGTCCCAAGTAGCTTCTAGGAAAGGGTTCCTTCCACTAAGTGGACAGGAGATAAAACTTGTCCTATCACTCACCACAGAGATCCATTGGGTTTGGGAGAGAAGTGACTGAGCCACAGAAGTTTTAGCTTAACCTGCTCACCAGAAAGAGAAGTGTTGCCCAGAATCTGCAGCTTCTATAAGGTAATGCCAATTTGGAGCACACTTTATAATAAGAAATCCATCCTGCAGTGAAAATACGAAGTTCCGCTACACCATTGTAGCTTGCAAGCTCTCTGGCTAGGCTGTCAGGTGAGACAGCTTGGTATACGAGCTTCGTACACAACAAAATGAAAAAGCAATCTACAGACTGGTAACTAAAACTTGCAAACCTTGATTGGGGGTTAATTAAAAATTTATAAGGAACTCTTGTAACTCAATAATAGAAAAACAAATAGCTCAACGTAAAAACAGACATTTCTCCAATGAAGACACAAATATGAGCCAAAAATGTAGAAAAGCTAGTCAGTGTCAATAATTATCAGGGAAGCACACATGCAAATTACTAGGAGATATCATTTCACATCACTAAAATGACTATTCTCAAGAGAGAAAAAAACAAGCGATAACAAATACTGGGGTAGACAAAAAGAAAGCCTAGTGTACTGTTGATGGAAATCTAGATCAGTTACAACCATCATGGAAACCAGTGTGGAGGTTCCTAAAGAAACTATACAGAGCTATGATGGGATTCAGTAATGCCCTACCTGGGTACGTACTCAAGGAACATCAAATCACCACCTCAGAAAGATATCCATATCAGAAAGATAGCCATGTTCACTGTGGTAATACTCACAAGATACAGAAACAACCTCAGTATCTACTGACAGAAAAATGGGTTTAAAATTGTGATAAATACAGAGATGATGGCAAAATCCAGGTCTGGCTGAGCCTAGAGCACTGCACACCAGTCCCTAGGTTCTGAGAGAGCCCTTGGCCCTTGGGAGACTCAGATGAGACCAAAGCACATGTTGAGCTAAAGGGCACGCCATAGCCTGCCAGAGACTGTGCGGTCCTCCCCAATGTTGGGCCCCTCCTCTGACAACCTCAGACCAATCCCCAGTGGCCTCTGCAGGCCCCTCCCATTTGTAGTATATCACACCCTACACTGGGGCTCATTAAACAGAAGCATCCCAGAAACCTCCCCAGAGTCTGGTGTGCATGTGTGACCCTGTGCCTCACCCTCCTGTGTGCAGCTACGCAATGACAACTGACGCCCAAACGTGGGGCCCTTGGGTAATCCTCTGCCTTGCCTCTCGGGTGAGTGCCCCCACTTTCATGGGGAATTTCTCCTCCCTGAAGCTCAGCAGGCCACTTCTCTTGCCTCTCCAGGGAGTGCCCCCAGCTTCATGGGGAATTCCTCCTCCCTGTGGCTCATCAGGCCACTTTTCTCCCTGAGGCCTCCTTCCACCTTCTTTCCACCAACCTCCAATCTCTGAGTTGGGGGTTGAGGTAAATGTCGTCAACTTCTCTGTGCAATCCCAAGATGGTGCCTGTGCCCCTTCTCTTCCGGTGGACACACGGGCACCGCCCCCTATGGATCACCAGCCCCTCCTTCTGCTCCACCCCTTAAAGTGCCCCACCTGAGGCAGTTTCAGACCCTCATCCCCAGCTGCCAGAGGTGATAGCAAAGGTGATGTCTGGCACTGTGCCATCGTGGCTCCTGCTGCTGCTGTCACTGCCCAGCAAAGCCCCTCTGGGCCTCTGCTTCCCAAGGGACATCTACTGAGAGAGACATGTACTTGGGCCAGCCAGCCAGGACCCCACTGCTCTACGTGCACACCCTGTGAGACACGCCCAGAGAGGTGCCCAGCTTCCACCTCGGCCAGCACCTCCACAGCGTCTCCCACAAGCTGCTTCACAAGAATGATGGATCTGCATGAAGAACACCAGCGTTCTCTACCTCAACTGAAGCCTGGACTGCGACTCCTGGGAGCAGCTCAGCCTGCAGAATGGTGGTTCCCTACAGAAGATGTCAAGCCCTACACAACCACCTGATCTGCCAATTGAACAGATGAGAAGGCTCTTGCTTCAGGAACAGCCCAAAAAATGTTGACACCGCCCAGTACCACCATGTCCCTGTAAGAACACCTGGAGAGTTATAAAGGACCTCCATGACCAAGCTTGTGCTTTGGCCCCTCCGGCACCACCCCCCCCACCATACTGGGTCCAATACCGGTGGCCCTCCTGTGTGCTGCACCCACAAGTATGAGCCCTAGATCCCAAACACCCTCTTTTAGTCATGACTGACTGGAATTCCTCCCTTCCTCACCCCTTTGGCAATGACTCCTCCATTCACCCTGTAGTCATCGATGGAAACTACCCCAAATTTCATGGAATACTCCTTTCTCTCCTTCCTCTGTCTGCTTTTCTACCTCACCTCCAACTGACCCTTTCTCTGCCCTAGCGACCTAAAACTAACACCACTGACCCATCTTCCTTGTTCTTGGGGTCAGTGCTTCCTTCTGCGGAGTCTCTGGGAGCCCCTACTTGAGTGATGACTCAGACTATGTGTCCTATACCCCCAACCCAACAATTTTGCCTTTCAGCACCTGTGTGCCCACACTTTACAGAAGACTTGTTGGGCAGCAGCCTCCTGTTTAACCTTACGCTTCACCCACACAGAAGACATGATTTAAGGGCCTTAGACATCATCACCATTATTGTATCCATAGTTACCAGTCTTTGCAGCAGCCACTGCTTCAATCATCTTGCACAACCAGATCACCACTGCCACTACTGTTAATCAACTTGCTGAAAATACTACACAAGCCCTTGGACAAACTTCGGCTCTCTTCCATGACACCCGTGCTGCCCTTATCAACCTACAGTCCCAATGGACTTAGTCCTTCGATGTGGTTACCTTTAATAATATCTGGGGCTCCATTTGGGAAGGGTTTACAATGGGCTAGTCCAAGTTAAGTTCATGGGTTCATGGGCTAATTTTAGGGTCACCCTATCTGACTAAACCCATAAAAATGTCATATGGTTGGCAGAAGTCATCGGTTCTAAACAGAGGGGAGATGATGGTGAAATCCAGGTCTGTCTGAACCAACTGCACCGCATGCCACTCTCCTAGGTCCCGAGAGAGCCCTTGGCCCTTGGTAAACTAAGTTGAGACCAAAGAGAACCTTGAGCTAAAGGGCACACCATGGCTGGAGATTGCCCAGTCCTCCCCAATGTTGGGCCCCTCCTCTGACAACCACAGACCAAGCCCCAGTAGTCACCACAAACCACAAACCCCTCCCACCGCTTGTGCTACACTGCATTCGTTAAACAGAAGTGTCCCAGAAACCTCCCCAGAGTCTGGTGTGCATGTGTGACTCCATGCCTCACCCTCCTGTGTGCAGACAACATAGAGATTAGAGAAGTTTTCTACCTTTATGTAGAAAATCTTGCCATTTACAAATAGATGGACCTAAAGGACATTTTATTACAAGAAATATCCCAGATACCAAAAGAAAAATATTGTTCTGTCTCATTTATAATTGGGATCTCAAATAAATATATAAATATCAAGTAGAGAGAAATAGGAATAACACAGTAGTAACGAGAGGTAGGCAGAAGGGAAAATAGAAAGATGTAGGTCAAAGAATACAGAAAAGCAGATTTACAAAATGAACTAAGCTAGAGATCGAAGAAACTACATAAGGACTCAAGCTATGAAACTTGTGCTGGATTACAGACCTCTGTTATCTAAGCAGAGCTGGCAATCTGTCACATTAAAGGGTAACTATGTGAGATGACACACATGGTAATTTGCCTTACTGCAACAGCTATTTACTCTCTGTGTGTATCCAACAACATCATATTATAAACCTCAACTCTACACACACAAAAAATTATTTTTTAAAAATTCTGGCTTTATTTTGGGGGGAGAAAAAAGTGGGAGAAGCACAAATAAATGTTTTTAAAGATATGTTTGAAGCATTCAACATTCTGATTATCAAAGTATTTTAACAAAAATTTAAACACACTAGCACTAAACCAGAAAAAATATTTATAACACATGTAACTAATAAAAGACTAATTTGTAGAACACAAAGATTTTTGCAATCAGTTAAAAGGACATGGTCAGGAATTTTGAAGAAAATACAATCTAAATGACTAATAAAATGTGAAATAAATCCTTAAACTCATTAATAACCATGGAAATGAAATTAAAACCATATTTAAATCAAACATGCTTATCCCAACACTTGAGAAGCAGGGGAAGGAGGATTCTCAAGAGTTCAAGGCCAGCCTGGGCTACATAGTGAGTTTAAGGCCAGCCTGAGCTACACAGCAAGATCTGGTCTCAAAAGAAATAAAGCCATACTTATATCTTATTATGATAAATTAATACTGTATATACTAGATTACCAAACTTTTTTTAATATCTGACAAAACCAAGTCCTAACATGTGAAACAGGAGGAATTCCTAAGTAAGGGCCAGAAGTATATATTGATATAATCAGAAAAAATTCTAGTATTTTCTTACAAATATAAATGTACCTTAATGCAGTTATCATACACCTTTACGTGTGTATGTGCACACACAGACACATCAATATGTACATAGACTAGATATAGACACAGATACATTCTAGAAGCTCTTGCACACCTGCTTCAGGAGGTATAATTAAAATCCTAATAACAGAACTATTTCTGGAGCCAAAAAATTGTTCACAACTGAAAACTCCATCAAAAGAAAGGATAAATTGGAGAACGTACACACAATGGAATGTTATTTAGCTGTGAAAATAAATGAACTGGCAGAAGCAACATATTCAACTATATACCAATATGTACAACTCATGAATATTGAGTAATTTGCAGTGAATAATATTATTTTGGTAAAAAAATAAAGCACAAAATATTATTTATCATATGATATCATTGACTGAAGCTAAAAATAAGCAACATTAAACACACATTATCTATAGTTATATACAGTATTCTAGTGACTTGAATGATTTACTTTAGGAATGGTCCTTAATGGTAATATCATTTAAAAAGCAATGCAGTGTTGAAAGTAATTGCTACTGGAAAAGCAGTGAAATAAGACAGTAAGCAGCACAGGTAGTTTGAAAGGTACTGGAAATTTTCTTATCATTAGTAGGGAAATGAGTTCACAAAGGGGCTCACTGTATTACTATCTTTGGTAGGTTAGATGTAAATTTTATATTCGTGCCAGCCAAATGTTACATATGAATGTTTCTTTTAAAAATTAAAGCACTACGTTTTAATAAGCTATTGACTGTAATTAGCTGACTTCTCAAGGGTAAGAAAAGTCATATAAAGCAATAGTGTTAAGTTTTGTCAGGAACTGATACAAACTCTCAATGCCGATTATGATCATAATGTGTATGTAAAATGTACCAATAAAATCAATTTTTCAAAAAAAAGTCAGCAGGAGTACAGAAAAAAGTAAAGAGGAATGAGAAAAGATGGGGAGGGGAGGGAAGAGAAAGGAGGTAAGAAGCCATTTAATTGCATAGACTTGGCAACATTCAACTTTTTAGAACATATTTGTCTCCTTTTCACCTTGCAAATCCAATTTTCCTAAAGTGGTATGATGTAGATCCAGAGTACAGGGGTTAAATCAAGGCTAGTTTCTGTTTCCCGAGTGTTAGGACCGGGAAACTCACCCCTTGAAGCATGGAAGTATTCACACAGCCTGTGCAGTGCACCAGGGTATTCTCCTTCTGGTGCGAAGCGTCCTCTCACACCAGCAGATGTTCACAAAGGCCTGGAGACCACGGTACAGACAGGCTCAGAACGTGGCGAGCAGCCTCTAGGCCCAAATACTGGGTGGAGACAGCACAAGGTTTTCCTGAGAAGACGGCACTAGACTTGGGGCTGGAAGGAGTCACGAAGTGAATAAAGAGGTGGTGAGTTATCCAGACAAATGTATTCATCCTTCCATTGCTCCAAACTATTGTGTTTGCCATGTCAACAATTTGAGCAGATTTCAGGGTACTGCCTGGTGGGCCGTGTTTTTGTTTTATGTAGAAAGTTTATGATCTAATTTCCACATTGAATTCCATCCTAATACATAGTGAAACACTGCATCAGAGATATTTCAATTTAAAGCTAGGGTGCTAACATTTCAGTGGTTTATTTTCTAAACTCACTTTGAACCACAATATTAGTTTTTTTACGGATCTGCAGAAATGCAGTTTTTTGAATAGTCATGAATGGTCATCTAATCCAATTCCTTTATTTTATATATGTAACTCAAATAAACCCAGAGTCCTATGTGATTCTGTCTCAGAACAGTGGCATATTTTAAAAGCTAAGCCAACAATCCAAAATAACTTTTTAACTTCCATTTTTACTTACATTTCTCAGAAACCACTGAAACAGGTTCATGGAAAGAAGTGAACTCATCCAAGGACAAAAAACTATATTCTTGCCACTGCTTCCCATTAAAATGGTTTCATGGACTCACGCCTTTCCCCTTCAGGACGGAATCCTGGACAGGTCCCAGAGCTTTCTCAGTCCCTCTCACATAGTAACTAGGTGGAAACTCATTAGGCATTTTTAAATTTTAAAAATAGGCAGCCCAGTATTCAAATCAAAAAGTTCCAGGCAGACAAGTGTGAAAAACCCACCTCTGCAGTTCCCTCTCCTAAGTCACATCTGACCAGAGGCTGGAAACCTGTCTTGTCTCTCCCTTCGGATGCTGCTCTGCCCACAGTCAGGTCCTGTTGGGGGACAGAGCGAGGAGTAGAGGATGCTCGCAGCAGTGCTGAGGGGAGGGGCGTGGCGTGCGCCCACGTCCACAGCAGCTGTCCAAAGCCGGCTGTTTTCCTCATAGAGGGAAAAGAGGAGACTGCTTCAGGCCCCTCGGAGATTCCCTCACTGGCCTCTCTGACCACGAGTCAACACTCCCAGGGCACAGCCACCCCCCCTGCAGCCAGCCACCTGCTGCCCTCCAATCCAGGCTGTGGGCCACAGGCTTCAGGGTTTACTTGCCAGTCTGGGCCATGTTTTCCCATGGTCCTCTGACAGGACAGCATCTAGGAAGATCCTGTCTACCACTATTCGTGGTGTCCCCAAGAAACTTGCACCCGTGCTACCACTGGGGGAAATGTGCCCCTTCCATTTAGTTCCTATCAGTGATCAGAAAGGGACAGGGCCAGCTCCAGCTTCCGGTCTCTGTTCCTTCTGGTGTGACTCAAGTGTCAGCCTTGTGGTCCTTCTCCTCCTCGTGAAAGACACAGAAAACCTTCCACTGGGTTCAAGGCAAAGGAAAGCATCGACCTACCCTTTACTGTGATGGAGGAGACAACTGGGGAAAGAGAATCAGCCAACATACTGACAACGTTCTCGATTAAGTGCCCGCGGTCGGCCTCTTCAGCCATGCCCTCCCTCAAACAGATGTGATCTAGGTTGTGGATTATTAATGAATTGCTGTGAATTTTTGACCTGGTTTTACAATCGTTCCCCTAAGTCGCTAAGGCTCTCACTGTAGAATGGAGAATCCAATACAAATTCCTCAGCCCTCGGGACCCTGCTACACCTCCAAGCAGGACAAAGACACGGTATTAGCACGAACACAGAGTCCTCCTCTCTTCTCCTGAGCACTCCTTCTCCTGTCCCTGTCTACTCGGTGCCGTCTCTCTTCCAAAACAGCCTCTTCCCCTTCTAGGTGGGCACCGGGTGCCCTTTGTATTTCTCGTGCTTCTCTTAGCCTTTTGCCAAACTGGCACAGGGGGTGCTTTTTGGAAGAACTAGAGAAGTGAAAAGAGCTGCCAAAGGGAGTCCTTATCTCTTTGCAGGTCAGGACAACAGGAGAAAGTCTGTGAACAGTCCCAAATCAACGCATTGTCCCTTCGCACATAGGAGAAGGGACACAGAGAGAGGCAAAATAATTTGTCCAATTTCACATGACTAACGGGGAAAAGAAACACAAAACCTTCCCACCACCAAGAAATTGTCTATCAACAGGATAAATCATGTTATATCTTACCAAGGATTCAGTAGATAGTTTAAGCAGTGCTGGAAGTTTTAAGCATATTTAACTATCGCTAGTTTGAAGGTACTTCTAACCCTGGCAACCATGAGGTTTCTTGCATGTATACGGTGTTTGGAGTGAGTTAGCCTCTCAGTTCTGTTGGAACTAAGGCCCTGCCTCCAAACCATCCATGTCCATCACTGCTGCAGAAAGACAGCAAAAAAGAAATGAAGACATCATTTCCCAATGAGCAGAACTGTTTGTGAGTCTTTGAATTCATGTGTCGAGCTAAAGTGCCGCTGCCACTGAAATTAGATTCTCCAGTCAGAGCTGAGAATTTCTGTAAAGGCTCACTCCCTTTTTTGAAAATATATATCACTGCCTACTATGTGTCTATTTCTGTGTTCAGTAAGGTGAGAGGTATAAAGATTAATAAAACTGTATTCTACCTTTTGAAAGCTGACATTTTTATTAAAGTCAATATATTACAAGTATAAAAGTGAAATTGCCAAGATAAAATAATATGGGCTCAGAAGAGTGTTCTCAATAAACATTTTCTTCGATGAGTGAATGACCACTCTCTGGAGCATGCAGTATTTGAAATGACATTTGAAAATGGGTAGAATGCGAGCATGCAGTGACTGGAAAAAGCCCTTATATCAAAGAGACTCCAACAAGTACAAGTAGGAGGGCAAGTACAGGGAGTAAGAATTATAATGCCAGCTTGGGCCTGGCACTGCATTTAGCACTTTACAAATATCACCCAACTCACCCCCACGGTAATGACGTCATTATCCCAATTTTACATTTCATGATAACAAGAGGTACCATTTATTGAAAGATTATATGTCACACACTGCTCTTAGAACGTATATGTTTAGTCTTCTAAATAAACCTATGACACGAATACGATGATTATTTCCATCTGACAGTAAAGAACATGAGAGATGAAATATACACCCAAGGTCACACCACAAGTAACAGTAAAGTCTGATTTCAACCCCAAGTCAGTTCGATTGCAGGGTGTTTGGTCTAAATGTCTGTGTCACTCCATTCAGGGGTACCAGGGTCCATCTCTCTAGGCCACTTAAGGCAGACATTGTCTTTTCTATGATCCATAATATTTGCTTTTTTGAACAAAAGAAATCAAGATTGGTAGGCAAAGGTTGAAAAAACAAATATTAGTACATCATGCAATACCAAGAGCAAAGCTTATAAAAACTTTCCATAATAAAAAAGGAACAGAAAACTGCATTACAGAAAACACAGATAGGAGCCTAGAAATTTCTCAAATCAAACCATGCAAATAATTACACATTTGCATCTGCTAAGGGGCACATGGAGCCAACAAGTTTATTGACATGCACTGAACAGCTGGGCTACGAAGGGGAGGAGACGCTGTGAATTCTGCACAACAGGGTTTACACCTCACTGGTGTGAAATGTCAAGCGTAACTGAGCAACTTACTGTGGTTTCTTTGAAGCTTAAGTTGTACAAATACAAAATAAAAGCTCTTACTGGTTTTAAAATCCAAAAAGGAAAGACAAAAATAAGAAAAGGATGGGCAAAATAACTTACTCCATCAAAGGATAAGAGTATAAAAATGAAACTTACTGAAAAGGTCATGGCTGTGATTATTTAATAGGGAACGGCTCTGCTACAGCCTCAGGAGAAGAAATTTTTAAATGTTCTCCCTTCAAACATGAGAAGATCTTAACACCTGGAAGCCACCTTTGGATTTCAGTGTCTAAAAAAGGTCATACTAATTCAGCCATGTAAGTAGGTTGGCAGGGGAGCTTAACGCCTGGGTGACCTGCCCGTGTATTCATCCCACTGCTGGCTTCTAGGGAGAAATCAGGTGAAATATTTGTACGAGAAGAAAACTATTTTCTGGATCCCGATGGCCTCGCACTCTGTGTTTGACCACTGGTGCTAGGCTGGTGTGAATTTATAATCTATCTTGGATGCAAAGGTAATTGATAGCGCATGCGCACCAGGGAAAGCACAATTTTGCCACTTAAAAAGTTGCTCAAGAGCCCTTAGGAACAGCACGCGCAGGTCCGGAATTCCTTTCATTCCCTTGCTCTTCTATTTTATTCCTGCACACACTAAACAGTACTGGACACCTGTCATGTTCCAGCCTCTGCAGTCAAAAGGCAGCCGCCAAGCACCTGACTGATTATCCAGTGTGACCAGCGCCTGAACCCAGCCGCGGACTCACTGGGCCGGGAGCGTGAGGATCTGCACAACCGTAACTCCTCCATGTCGAAGAGCAGCCCGCCCTGTCCCCCCGGGTCCCCCCGGGGGTAGAAGCAACAGTGACACTGTTCAGAGCTGAGCACACACGCAAACGCACAACTCCCAGTCTAAGCTCGGACGGAAGCAGTAAAATACTGGAAAACTGTTGTACCCAAACACTGTCTCTCCTCCCAGCGCTGCCATGCCCGTGAAGAGGTGGCAGGGTGGTCAGTGATGGCTTGCCGCGGTGCCCACATCCGTCTGCGGCCCCGCAGGGATGGGTTTGTCTTTTCCCCGCTCCCGGCTGCGC
Source organism: Thryonomys swinderianus (assembly GCA_004025085.1). Taxonomy (NCBI): domain Eukaryota; kingdom Metazoa; phylum Chordata; class Mammalia; order Rodentia; family Thryonomyidae; genus Thryonomys; species Thryonomys swinderianus. Next base: position 12,285 of record PVIC010030069.1, read on the forward strand.
AGCCACAGGTCTGTTTCCCTGCGGCACCACGAGGGGAAGAGTCCAGTTTCGGCGCCAGGAGGCAGCGGCCCGGCATACACGCAGGCAGGGCACACTCGCCACCTGGCCCCAGAGACGCAAAGCACTCCCGGAGTCAGAAACAGAGCCTACAGGCGCGTGAGGCCTGCGCTGCCTGCGCACCGCGGGGAGGGCCGCACCTGAAGCCGGAGCCGGGCTGCTGGCTGCTGGACTTCCCTCCAAGAAGACAAAAAGTGGTGCCGGCTGGAAAAAAAAAAGTCCCGCCAGGGGACTAGCTAAGAGGAGGCTCCCCCTGTGCACCCAGGGGCAAGGGGCGCTGTGCAGCTGGCATTAGGCGGGGACACAATCATGCCTACGGAGGGGGATCACAATCGGCACCACCACACTGTGACGGTTTGTGGCAGTGAACAGGGGCGCACACCTGTGGGTTCTGCAGCTGCGTGGACGCGGCGGGGGGGGGGGGGCGCCGGCCAGGCCCGGACCCCGCTCTGTCAGTGAGGCCCTGCAGCAGCGCGGGAACGCGGCCCGCATCCTCGCAGGGGCCCTCCACGGCCATCACACGTGGTCTCTGAGCTGACTGCACTCCGGCGCCTTTTGTCTGGAAAGGCCTGACTGTCATATTGGAGTATCACTGCAGAAATAGCAAATTTTAAAAATTTAAATTTATGTAGCACATGTTGGGCTTCAAGGAAACAACGCACTTTTCCTTCATTTTAAGGTCTTAACATGTCTATGGGTAAGAAGAGCCGTTGAATTTATCTCGTTTGATTGATGTACAGCATCAAGTTCCTCACAGCCAGACCATAATGAATTACACAGGTAACCCGAGAACACATTTCACTTTAAATGGCCATGCAGAATGTGCACACCTGTCTGAGGGGGGTAACGCCACTCCATGGCATGGAGCTTGATAAAGATGCCAGCCGTGCAGTGTGTAAAGTTCACCCACGAGGACCATATATGCCCGTTAACAATGCTGCTCTGTTCACTCAGGAAGAACCACACTGCATGTAAGGAAATGGCACAAGGCTCGCTGATTCGCCGGGACAGAAAACAACCATTATTGTGCACCATCTCCATCAAGCAGCCTGATTTTTCAACTTCAGGCATTACCCCAAAATCACAATGATCTCCTAAGTTTGAGTGTATGTCCTTTGAGAAAAAAAGTAGTGAATATTATCCTTCAGAGTGTCCTTCAAAGAACCCCTGAAGCATAGCAAGTAACTTTCCGCTCTCAAGGTCACGACGACTCATTCTATTAATTGTCTTCGCCTTGTGTTCTCAAAGATTGTCTCAATTTCCTCTGACTTGGATTAGTGACATCCAATGGACAAATCAGTGGAAAGTGAATCACTCTAAGTACACATTAATTTTTGAAAGAATGAATCTTGTAAAGTGAATAGTGTGAGGCTTTTTACATTTAAAGAGCTACGCAGTCATCTGGGGATGTTGAATTTGTCACCTTGCTATCTGTGATTACATCATCAGTCAAATTAATCTGTCATAAAGACATTATATGAGAGATGCCAACTATCAGGAAAGATCCTATCACACAGGTCACAGTGGGCAAGAACATGGCACACCAGTCTCTGAAGCCTGAAATTGAAGTCTTATCTGGGGAAACAGGACTGTTGGCCCCAAAGTATAGCTTTGGTTGATCATCTATAAAAAGACATGGTTATGAGCTCTGTTTGATCATCAGCCCTACAATGGGTAGGATTTGAAAAAAAGCAACTGCATCATGCTAGTTTTTGGCAAGACAACAGTAACAGAAAATAATTGTTTTGCTATGCAGTTTTCCCTGAGAAGACCACAGTACTTAAAAAATAGCAGAGTTGATCCAGAGATTTAGCTCAGTTGTTTTGGTGCCTGCCTAGCAAATGCAAGGTTCCTACTTCACTCTTCCGGTAACCACATACAACAATACGGGGCGTAATAACTCACGCCCACCAGCAATCAGTACCACACACCACAGTGCCAGGCTTGGTGGCTCAGGCCTGTCATCCCAGCACTCGGGAGGCAGAGACAGGAGGACTGCTGAGTTCGAGGCTTGCCTGGGCTACATGGTGAGCTCAGGGTCAGCCTGAACTACAAAAGTGAGACCCTATCTCAAAACCAAAAAAAAAAAAAAAGAGTGACAGTGACTAACATTTATCATGGAATATATTTGAGTTGTATTTTATTTTATATTATATAGATTTAAATTCATCAATTTAGCATAATTATATGCTGCTGAAGCTATTATTGAATAAGCCTCATTTGCTGATATTGACTGTAAATTGATCTACCAACAGCCTTTACATGGTACAGGTCTGAGCTGAGGACGCCATCTTGAAAATGAGAGATGTCTTCTGGCTACACAAATCCAGTAAGTATGTCCTGTCCCACTGATGTACTTTTTATCGCATGACTTGCTTTAGCCAATGAAACATTCTCAAATGAGACTGCAAAGAGATTTTTAAAGGATTTTAACAGTTTGGCTGGCCCTCAGGAGAGCTCCTGGGACCTCAGGGAGAAGACATGTCCCAGGCAGTGTGAAACAGCAGGATGTCCCATGTGGAACATGCTTGAACCTGACTGGAAGGCTGGAACTACATGGACCAGCCTACAGCTTGACATGGATCTTTGCCAGCTGCCCACACAGCTGTCCTCACAGTGAAAAGTAGCACTGTTGTAACCACTGTGCTATGTGCTGGGCAGCACTGCTGTGGCATCAGCCACATAAGGAGTGACTAAGTGTGTATTTCCAACTGAGGTTTCAAGGAGAGCTTCTTGGAGGTGGTAAAAATTGAGGCAAATTTCAAACCATAGAGTCACTGAGAGATCTGGGAGACAATCACCACAGGTGGAGGAGCCCTCTTCAGTGCCAGATCCTAAGGGAAGGTGAAGAGTGATGCACATTTTTAGCCAGGCTTCTATACAGTGCACCTATAGTCCCAGCACTTGGGAGGTTGAAGTGGGGGAATCTCCTGAGTCTAGGAGTTCAAGAGCATGACAGAGACAGAGAGAGAGAGAGAAGGACAGGGAGAGGGAGAGGGAGAGGGACAGGGAGGGACAGGGAGAGGGAAAGAGAGATCCTGAATAAGCTAGGTGAGTCTTGTTGGTAGCCCATATATATGACACAAAGTCAGGAAGAGTCTACACGGAAGTAGGGTGGTTTGTGGTCCCATTGACTAATGCAGGGAAACCTGAGGAAAGGTAGATGATGGATTGCAGGGGAAGAAAATCAAAAGGTTTGGTTTTGCCATGTCCAACTTGACATTTTTCCAGATACCCAAGGCAGAGGTGTCCAACAAGCCATAGAAAATGTGTTTTAAAATATGAGTCTGGCAATCCAGAGAATGGGAAGCATTGAAAAATCTAATTTCGGTAGTCATAAGGGCTCAAAATTGGTCAGCTACCACTTAAAGTACAAAGAGCTGAGAGCAAAGAGACAAATTGCAAGCATTCCCCCTTAAAATCACTGAGAAATTCTGTTCTAAATGAATGCGCTCATGTTCGTTTTCCAACTTACTTTGGCTGCATCGTCCAGGAGGCTGATGCAAAGTATGACACAGGGTCACGATTGAGTTTGGTGAAAATAATAGTAAGATTCTAGCACTCTGGTCTCGTTTTATAGAATCAATGAGCAGTGAGTAAAGAACTTCGTCAACAGCAAATGAAATCACTGGCAATAATTTCCTGGTTGAAGGTGTATTTCAAAGTGCAAGGAGTACATCACACGACCAACAATTACATGTTGCTGACTTATTTTATATGCCCTGAGATGAAAAGGGTCGACTTTTAGAGTGAGAATCATAATCTAGAAAACTTTGTAATTACTTTTTTACATGTACCAAAGTTCTGCTGGCCAGATTTATTTAGTGTTTTACTTGACATGTTCGAGAGGCTACAGAATAAGCGTTAAACATGGGCGCAACTGGTAAATGACAACTTGAAAATGAGAAAACAGAAACCAAGCAGAAGACTGGAGATGTAGCTCAGCAGCTCCGCGTTTGCCCGACAAGCACAAGATCCTGAGTTCGATACCCAGTATCAAGAAAAAATAAAAAAGAAAGAAACCAAATTAAGTGCATAGGAGAGTGACTCGGGAACAAGTAAGGATGGAAAAGAACAAAAATAGCCAAACCAGACCCTAAACAATAGGTAAAAAGCCTTGCAAGATATCCTACTAGAGTTTCTCTGGGGGAAAGGGGAAGCAGACGTTGGTACATTTGTCAAGATTCCATGCAACATTTTAGTCTCTTTCTCTCTCCCTCCTGTTTCTCTCTTTCCCACACATGCACTCCTGTCCTGTCTCTGTCTTTTGAAGTACGGTTGTCAGTTCAATTCTAAGATTTAAATTAATAGGTTCTTTTTAAGCACTCCCTCCTAGTGGTTAAACTTACAGGGCAGGGGGGGCCCTTGGAATCAGTGCTGGAAGTCGGCTCCATTTCTGATGCTTCCTCCCTGTTATCTTCACACAGAAGAGTTCCACAGCAGAAGAAAAGCTCAGGTGGTTCATGCTCGTGTGTAAAAGGCTGTGAAGGACTGATGAGGTCCGTAGACGTCTCACATGACTGGAGATCTTCTGATACAACCCAGGCTTGAAATGCCTCTAAGTCATCCCTTGGTTCTACGTCAGAAAGACAAACCCCAATCAAGTTCCAGTCACTAGCTATCTAAAGATGCCCATGGATTTATCTTCCATGTGCACAGGTCACATTAATCAAAGTAATGATAACTTAGGGGCTGATTTTTTTTTTAAGCACTGTCCTTGGCTTAAGACCTTCCACTTGAATGACTGATTTGTAGACACACGTGTTTTCAGCTATGGATGATTAGATTCTTCCCAGGGAGACAGGAGAGTCATCTGAGCAGCTCCTTCCTGGTAGATTGTTTTTCAAAACGCTTTCCATGTAAATTACAGGTCTATGAGGAGAAGAAAAGTGAGGCTAAAGAAGCTCTTGCTTCTGCTAAAATGTTTACGATAGGATGCAGATATTTTCCACTAATCTAGTTTGTTTGGAACAGACTCACTGTATTTTTTTGCTCTGCAGACAAAGATTTCATTTTGTAGACCCTGTTTTTCCACGTGGTCTCATAATGTTTACCCTTGAATTTATTCCTCCATTCTTCACTTCATTGGGTCGATATATTCTGAGTAAATATGGATATGCCCTTGGTGTTGCAGAGATCACATGTGTCTTGCCTTGGCTATTTGACAGTATTTAATATTTATGTGATGATCTGCTGTGTATTCTATCACAAAGAATTGTGTGATTTCTTCAGTAGCAAAACTGAGCAGTTTGCTGTCTCACTGACCATTATTAACTGCTTGTTTTTCCTTAAATTATTATTTACATATAGCCTTAAAATGTACTGATTGCAGATTTTTCTATGGCTGTAAGAAAGGCTTAAATTCTTCAAATAAAATAAAGATGGACTTCTGTGATCATAGAAGCTCCTGAAGTACATTAGCTGAGGCAAACATTTGTTATACATAAAAATGTGAACAAAGGAACACATTGACTCGACTATTGTTTCCTTTCATATTCTCTGCATTCAGTTTTTCACACTTCCTTCTACAGCGATACGGAGAAATTGTCAAATAAATCTAATTTTCATAGAAAAGGTCTCAGTCCCTAATTCAGTATCATTTTTCCATTGAAGGTAAGAAATAATTAGCATAACTGACAAAACTAGTAAAATAAAGCCATTTTTGTCATTAGTTTTCCAGTTCTAGGTGCACAGAGTTTATATTTCTTTTATCGTGCCTGGACAATTGTTTTCGCTTTTACTGTAGTTTTTATAGTGTTGACTCTGAGTGCATGTGTGTGTGTGTGCGTGCATGCGTGCGTGTGTATGTGCATCAGTGTGTGTGCTTACATGCCTGCATGTGTGCAGGAGGGGCAAACTGGGGATTGAGCCCAGACCCTCTACTATTTTATAATCCTAACTTTTTAAATTAGACATTGTTTCTTCAATGTTTACAAACTCAGGCGTGGTGACACACATTATTACTATCAGCATGTGGGAGGCTGAGGCAAAGGCATTTCAATAATCAAATCTAGCTTGGACAATTAGTGACCCTGTCTCAAGATTTTAAAAATATTTTTAAAGAAGGGTAGGAGTGTATCTCAGTGTGAAGGTCCTGGATTAAATCCCTATTTTAAAAAAAAAAAAAACAGAAAAAGAAGGGAGAATTGTGTAGGAGAGGAGAGGAAAGGTACACAGGCTAAGAGGTAAAGGGAGAGAAGGAAGGAGGGGGGAGAGGGAGCGGAGAGATGGAAAAATGTCTCGGCTGACGCTGAACAACTGGGTTTGGTAGCTGATGCCTATAATCCCAACACTGCAAATTCTGAGGGAGGAGGTTTAGGGTCAGGCTCAGGCTCAAACTCAGGATTAGGGTCAAGGTCAAGGTCAGGTATAGAGTTAAAGTCAGTGTTAAGGTTAGGACCAGGCTTAGGCTCAGGACCAGGGTTAGAGTCAGGGTCAGGGTCAGGCTCAGGGTTAGGCTACCCTGTGATACATTGCTCAATCAAGTCCAGCCTATACTACATAGTGAGGCTCTGTCTCAAACCAACCCCTCCCCTGAAAAATCAGAATTGATTAGCAAACACAGTGAAACTTTACATCTGCATTTTGAGCTCATTAACATTTCTCTTTTTTAGGTAAGAATTGCAAGGCATATTTAAAGTTTTCAAAAATAATAAAAAGCTGTCTAGTTCATACCCTAATAAAAACAAAAACACAAAGCTAACGTTAATATCTAACATTACATTTCAGTATTTCTCTTTAAGAGGACCTCTTGTTCAGGCTGGGATTGCCACAGGCAACCTATGAAAAACCCAAAGTCAGACAACAGGGAAGACCAGGAGAAAAAGTTAACCATGCATTGATTACCAGGGATGGCAAACCCTTTTCCAATGTACAAAGGGCCCAGTGCAACATGTGTGCCACAGGTTTGCCACCAATAGCCTAGACTCTCACTATTTTCTGGCCTAGAACAGTCTAGTTTCTTCTTTTCACTCTGTTGATAATTGGTTGAGTTGTGTTCCCCAAAGTCACATTCAAATGCTTGGTTCCGGTACCTGTGAATGTGACCTTCTTTGCAATCAGCATCTTTCTACAAGTTAAATTCATATGAGGATATACCAGGGTGGGGCTGTCCCTAAATCTAAAATGACTGGGACACTTACAGGAAGAGAAGAGGGCCTTCAACACATGCGCGCACACACACACACACACACACACACACTCTTTATTCTAGCTTCACCTTCCAGGAAGGAACAGACAGGACAAATCAGTATTACTTTTAGTGACTAAAACACATATCAGCTGAGAGGTAGTTGGGATAAATACAGATAAACTTATAAAATAAATGCTGCTTTTCCACAACTGAATAAGTAAGCAGAGATTATAGTTATTTACTTAACTAACAATAATCCATAATTCATTAAAGACCACTTTAACCTCTGTGGGTATACAGTGATGCTAAAATTTTTAATTGGCTACATCTGGAGGTTAACATATTCTTCCGTTGTGCATTCAAAATTACACAGACCACATGCAAAACAACCCATGAACTTCTTAAACTTTTAACATAGTTGTGGAAATCACAATAAAACAATAAAGAAATTATGTTCTGATTTTCTTTTATAAGCTCTGAACCCTCAAAACAACCCAGTGTACAAATCCTTATAACTGTTCTCTGTTTAAGAGACCAAGACACAGCGGTGAACTATCCTGCTACAGAAATGGTGCAGCAAACTCAGTTTCGAAGGACATATCTGTACTGAAATAGGACAGTCACACTTTTTTTCCCGATTGTAGTAAGTGGCACTTTCAGTGGATAGCACATGTGTAGACACAAAGTGTCATGGGAAAATGATTCAGTAGAAGAAATTAGAGATTGCTCCATAGCCCACTTCACTCAGCAGTAACTAAATGGGTGGAATGATAGCAAATATAATCAGACACAAAAATGAGATGAGTTTTTATGTTAATTGTGGAACATCTATAATGACTGCAATAACATTGCTAATATTTCTTAGTTTTGCACTGAAAACCACTTTCTCATAACATTAATGTCTTGGTTCAAACACATGTTGAAATAATAAGAACAGAAGGACAAATTTTTAAACTGCTTGGAAAGGCAGACTTTGTGAAGACTCTTTCTCTGTTCAAAGACTTTCTGTACTTATTTAGGCATTAGAAGTGAGTCATCTGTTGCACGAAGCAGGCCCAGAGTAAGCCGACTATTTATTTGGGTTGTTCTTCACATTTTAATAATAACAATAGAAAATATCCGCATGTTTCTTTTTCATTGGCAAAGCTCGTGCCATGCCCCTTGTTGTCTACTAAAGGCCCCGTGGTCTGGGCAGATGACTTTACAGTCACCTACGCATGGACAAACTGAGACTTAAAGTTTCAAGTCATGCTCAAGGTCAAGCGTCTGTCAGATTTGTTCGTGTCACATAATTCTTCTTTCTATTGATTAGACCTGGAATTTTAGTCAGTTCCAACTTTCCCCTCTCTCCTCGCCATGAAACCAAATCAGCGAGCACAAGGATGCTTGCTCAGACCTTCTGTAGAGCCCAATAGCTTCTCTTTCGTAAAAACAAAGAAAAATTCACTTAGGAAGGCAACAATTGGATCCTATGACCCTGAGATCAGCGAAGAGCTCCACATCCGCTGTTTAAATGGTTTCATTAAATCATAAACACTTAAGTTTAATTTAGATCTTTAATCACACTAAAGGGTATCATAAACTTGCACATGAGATTACTAAATCAAAATGAGGAATGAAATCCAATTTAGTCTTCGTGTGTCATGTCTAATAAAATCACTTACATTAGCAAAACTTTTCAGGCCTGTGTTTTTTTAAATACACTCTATTGAGAAGCACATTTTCAATTTGGGCTTTTTGGGTAGAGGTTCATTTATTGTCAAAATCATGATCAATTTCCTATTGTTTATTCTCCCGATGACCCCACATGACTTATTCCTAAAAGCAGAGGTAAAGCTTCAGGAGGGGAGATATAAGCATAAGCTAATTGGAAATAACCCAAATAAACATTATAAGTATTTCTCAATAATTTACTTATAAATGTATGGTACTTTACTTTGAGCCTGAACTACTAAAATTATTTAAATGACCAATATTCCCAAATGAAAATTCTCAGTATTTCCAAGCTTTTAAATGTAAAAACTGAAAAACACACAAGTACCTAGATGGCAAAATAAGGAACTGTTTCTATCTTAAGGTGTAAAAGGACTTTATAAGCATAGGGTGTATCAAAGAAGCTAGGAAAGAAATCTGTTATGAGCCAGGCATGGTAGTGCACATCTGTGATCCCAGCACATAGTAGGCTGAGGCAAGAGGGTTGCTGCAACTTTGAGGCATGCCTCAAATTGTGAGGCATGCTGCATGGCTTGTGTTGCATGCTACAACTTGTGAGGCATGCCTGGGCTCACAATTAGTTGAAGGCCAACCTGAACTATATAGTGAGACCATCTCATAATTTAAAAACAGGGGCTAGAGATTTAGCTCAGTGGTTCTGGCACCTGCCTAGCAAGCACAAGGTCCCTGGTTCAATCCCTGATAACCACATACAACAATACCAGGCATGGTGACTCACACCCACCAGCAATCAGTACCACATACCACAATGCCAGTGTGGTGGCTCACGCCTGTAATCCCAGTACTCCGAAGGCAGAGGCAGGAGGACTGCTGAGTTTGAGGCTTGCCTGGGCTACATGGTGAGCTCAAGGCCAGCCTGAACTACAAAGTGAGACCCTGTCTCAAAAAAAAGTTGGGGGGGGGGG
>PVIC010030070.1:0-22137 GCA_004025085.1 Thryonomys swinderianus
TTATAGTTCAGGCTGGCCCTGAGCTCACCATGTAGCCCAGGCAAGCCTCGAACTCAGCAATCTTCCTATCTCTGCCTCCCGAGTGTGGGATTACAGGCGTGAGCCACCACGCCCGGCACTGTATGTGGCTACCAGGGATCGAACTCAGGGCCTTGTGCTTGCGAGGCAGGCGCCAGAACCACTGAGCTAAATCTCTGGCCCCAATCCAATACTTTTAAAAGACAAAAAGGGCCCCAGGAGGGCACCTGTAGAGATATTAGAGCCTGGAGCCCCTGGTCTGAATTCCGAGCCACCCCTTGCTTTGGTCCCTGAGGATGGAAGGGTGAAATGGTGCTACTGAAAGAAAACCCTTGCTAGTGTGGACTCTTCCCAGGCCCCCAGCCCTTTCTGCTCCTTACGTGTCCCTTCGTCCTCTCCCAGGTCCTTGCAGAATGGAAGCAAAAGCTGGATGAAAGTCAAGCCGAACTGGAAGCTGCTCAGAAAGAGTCCAGGTCACTGAGCACCGAAATCTTCAAGATGAGAAACGCCTACGAAGAGGTGCTGGAGCAGCTGGAGACACTGAGGCGGGAGAACAAGAACTTGCAAGGTGCGCTCTCTCGGCACAGTGGGCGGGCACTTCTCTCTTCCTCCTGCCAATCCCTTCCCCATTTGGCCACAGCCTCCTCCTTCCTGCTGCCCTGTAAAATCCTCAGTCTACGTGGTTCACAGGTACCATTTTCCTCAAGTCTCAACCCCTTCTCACAGTAAGGTGGGGTCATCACCAAGTCACCCCTCCTGTACTAAGGAATGAATCTCAGGCCTTCACCATAAACTACATCCCTACCCCTTTTTCTAACTTTCGAATTTGAGACTGACTCTTGCTAAGTCGGTCAACTGCCCAGACTGAGCTTGAACTTAGAATCTTCCTGCCTCAGCTTCCTAGAGTGCTGGGATGCTAGGTGTGCACCACCACACTTGGTACCGAGTCTCGTTTTCAACATCTGAAGCTCCACTGGGTTCTAAGCCCACTGCTGACAGAGGAAAAAGACCCTCCAGGAGTTCTGTCTCTGAGTGGCTTTGGATCCTTGGGTACGTCACTAAGTCCCTTGGGACTTCAGACCTCTGACTTACACAATTACAAGAGCAGGCCCAGTGCTTTCTAAAGCCTCTGCTGGTTCTGCAAGACTCTCTCTCTGCATTTGCTGGTCATCTCTGTGACTGTTTTGGATACTCTGTGAAATCACTGAGCCCTAAAAAGTTCTTTCCCCATTGCTGATTTCCCTGCACAGTTCAGGTGAGGGGACACATCTGTGCCTTGCCAACACCTCATCTAAACAGCCCCCTGTATTCACTCCCATATAAATGTCACGAAGGAACTGCCAACCCTTAAATTACCTGGCAAATGCCAAGGCCGTAAATGGGAGCCTGTCGAAACCACCTAAATCAAACCTGTCCTTTGCAGAAGAGATTTCTGAGTTAACTGAGCAGATTGCAGAAACTGGCAAGAACCTTCAGGAAGTGGAGAAGACCAAGAAGCAAGTGGAACAGGAAAAATCTGATCTGCAGGCTGCCTTAGAAGAGGTGGAGGCAAGTGTCTCGTCGGCAGTGTGGCGCTGAGCGCGCAGGGACACAGAAAACTGAAAGAGGCAGCCACTGCCACCCAGAAAGGGCACTTCCTGCCAGCATGCACCGTCCCCACCGGAAAGAGCAGGCAGCCATCCCTGTGGCCAAAAAGGCCTCACGCTCTACATGCTGTCTCCCGGGCCCCAATACCTCATCCCCTTTTGAGGATAAATAAATACACCCATTACAACTTCAGTATCTTCCTCTTAGGAAACAACAGCAACAACGAAATCGATCATCAAACAACCTGAAAACCAGAATGCTTCAGTTAACGTTTAACTTAGATTCGTGCCTGGCATTCTTGGCTATCCCTGTGTAACCAGAATAAATCCAAAGTCTCCTGACGTGGTCAGCAGCCGGCCCCATGGAAGAGAGTTGGCTGGGGTGATCTAGGGAAATTAGAACGTGCCATCCCGGGAGAGTGAGCGCCCTGTCCATGTGGAGAATAGGGCAGATCCTAAATTACCATTACTATGAAAACGAACGCCCTCCGTGACAGGTCCACTCTTTCAAAAAATGCTCTCTCTTTCAAGGTAGGAGTATTGGTTCATAAGAGATGCAAAGATTTAGTCTCTGTTTTGTCAGAAAGACACTCCTCTAAGCAGTGTTCTATTCTTGTGTAAAATGGGTATGATAATATGCGATGTACCCATTTTATCCTAACGGGGATGAAAACATACACCCAAAGGGTGACGCCGCGTCACTCCCAATCACGATTTTCTCTCATCAGGGCTCCTTGGAACACGAGGAGAGTAAAATCTTGCGAGTCCAACTAGAGCTCAGCCAGGTGAAATCTGAGCTCGACCACAAGGTCACTGAGAAGGACGAGGAGATCCTGCAGCTCAAAAGAAACAGCCAGCGGGCAGCAGAGGCCACGCAGACCGTGCTGGAGGCGGAGATCCGCAGCAGGAACGACGCCCTGAGGCTGAAGAAGAAGATGGAGGGCGACCTGAACGAGCTGGAGATTCAGCTGGGCCACTGCAACCGCCAGCTGGCGGACACCCAGAGACACCTGCGCTCGGTGCAGGGCCAGCTCAAGGTGCGCGCCGCCCCTCCGCGGCCCCTGGGCCCTCGGCCTGCTCCGCAGCTCCCGCTCACTCCCGCTTCCCCCGAAGGATTCCCAGCTGCACCTGGACGACGCCCTGCGGAGCAACGAGGACCTCAAGGAGCAGCTGGCCATCGCGGAGCGCAGGAACGGCCTCCTGCAGGAGGAGCTGGAGCAGATGAAGGAGGCCCTGGAGCAGACGGAGCGGACCCGCAGGCTGTCAGAGCAGGAGCTGCTGGACGCCAGCGAGCGTGTGCAGCTGCTGCACTCCCAGGTGTGTCCGCTCGCGCCGCTCCGGGTCCAGCCGGGGCGCCCGTGAGGCTCCCGGCCTGCCAGGCGCTGCTGCTGCCCCGGGGGCGACCACACCGCCTCCCGCACGGCCCCTGCTCGGGGTCCGTCCTGGGAGAAGACGGAGCCCGGTGTGGAGGCGCAGAGCCCCCCTGTCCCTCCAGAGTGGCAGCAAGACGAACCCATTGCTAGGGGAACGTTTGCTCACAGCTGACAGATTTCTGGGCTTTCCTTATCCAGAGATAAAAGATCACGTATGTGGTGGGAAAATCGGAGCCAGCAGGACTATTATCCCCTGAAGCATCGGGGAAGAGGTTGAGTATCTCTCATTCAAAATACTGGCGGAAAAAAAAAGTACTTGAGTAATGTTTCTGATTTCAGATTTCTTAAAAACGAATTTGCCGGGCATGGTGGCTCACACCTGTAAGCCCAACACTCGGGAGGCAGAGGCAGGAGGATTGCTGAGTTCGAGGCTTGCCTGGACTACATAGTGAGCTCAGGGCCAGGGCCAGCCTGAACTACAAAGCGAGACCCTGTCTCAAAAAAAAAAAAAAAAAAAGAATTTAAGGCTATTTGCATATGCATAATGAGATATATTAGAGATGGAACCCATATCTAAACACAAATCATTTGTATTTCTTTTTTTTTTTTTTTTTGGTTTGTTTGAGACAGGGTCTCACTTTGTAGTTCTGGCTGGCCCTGAGTTCACTGTGTAGCTCAGGCAAGCCTTGAACTCAGCAATCCTCCTGCCTCTGCTTCCTGAGTGCTGAGATTAAAAGTTTGAGCCACCAAACCCGGCATTTATGGTATGTGGTACTGATTGCCGGTGGGCGTGAACCCCCATGCCCCATATTGTTGCATGTGGTTACCAGGGATTGAACCAGGGACCTTTGCTTGCTAGGCAGGCTCTGGAACCATTTAGCTAAATCTCTGGCCCCTCATTTGTATTTCTTATATACTTCGTATACATAGCCTGAAGATTCTTCTACATGATAGTTTTAATGTGCCTGAGTTTGACTGTGACCTGTGGCAGGAAGTCAGGTGGGTAATTTTCCACCTATAGTTTTATGTCAGCCCTCAAAAAGTTTTTTTTTTTTTAATTGGGCCAGAGATTTAGCTCAGTGCTTCCAGCACCTGCCTCGCAAGCTCAAGGTCCTGAGTTCGATCCCGGTAACCACATACAATGCTGGGAGTGGTGACTCATGCCCACCAGCAATCAATACCACATACCACAATGCCGGGCGTGGTGGCTCACGCCTGTAATCCCAGCACTTGGGAGGCAGAGACAGGAGGATTGCTGAGTTCACGGTGGCTTGTCTGGGCTGCATAGTGAGCTCAGGGCCAGCCTGGACTACAAAGCGAGACCCTGTCTCAAAAAAAAAAAAGTTTATTTTGAACATTTTGGAATTTCAGATGTTCATTCTGGTTTGGATGCTCATCATTTAAGTTGAATTCTCAGAATATTAGAATTTTCTTTCAAGATAACTATTTTTATGAATGTTTTAAAAAATTGTTTCTAAGGGCCAGAGATTTAGCTCAGTGGTTCCAGTGCCTGCCTAGCAAGTGCAAGATCCCGGGTTCAGTCTCTGGTAACCACATACAACAATACCAGGTTTGGTGACTCACGCCCACCAGTAGTCAGTATCACACACCACAGTGTTGGGTTTGGTGGCTCACGCCTGTAATCCCAGCATTTGGGAGGCAGAGGCAGGAGGATTGCTGAGTTCAAGGCTTGCCTGAGCTCTAAACTACAAAGCAAAATGATGTCTCAAAAAAAATTGTTTTTAAAAGTAGAACATACAAGCAAATACATAGAAGAAAAATCAGGCATATTAACAATTTTAACCATTTTAGACTCTTGGGAACTACATAAATATTGTATATTTTATAAGAACTGTTATCACTCTTACAATTAGGTAAGTTCTTTTAACAATGTGTCAAACACATTTCTATGTGTTTCTATAAGGTAGTTTTATGTGTCTAGTTTTATGACTGAAAAGCAAGCTACTATTGTGTTTTATGACAGTTTACTCAGCATTCTATGGTTGGTTATTTTGGATTGTTCTCAACAGAAGTATAGTTTATTAGAAAAGCCATCATAATGAATGTCCTCCTGAGTAAATTTTCACATGTATCCATGAGAGACTTACTATTTCTAGAAGTAATTAAATTTCTAGAACTACGAGTTCAAGGTAAAAGCAGTAAAGGCATTTGTAATATATTGTAAATTGCTCTTTAACAAGGTTGTCCCAATTTTTATTCCCATATGAAAATTATGTGAGGATCGTTTTCTATAGCATATCAAAGATAGTAGTTATTATTTCTCAAATCTTCACCAGTTTTATGGTTGAAACAGACCTCACTGGGTTTGTTTATTATTAATTACTCAAAGTATAGTAGTGCACCATTTTGGTGACCATTTACATTTTTTCTGGTATATCTTAACTATTTGTATGCCTTTCCTTTTTTCTTATTGACTTGTCATATTTATATTTTCCATAATATTCACTGACTTGTAGTTTTTCTCACCCTTACAATTCTACATATCCTGCATTTTAATTATTAGAATTGTTTTTTCATTTTACATTTTATTTCAGTCATTTCCTTCTTCTAGCACTTTTTTCCTGGAAAAAAAAAATCTATCTACTCTCTAATATTTAAAGTTCAATCTTAATCATTTACTCAATTTTTTTGGTTGTAAGTTCTTGGATCTGGTTCAAAACTTTCTGTTTGGTCAAGAATGGTGTAGCACCTAGCAGATCGTTCATGTGAAAAATAAGCGGAACATGATTAGGATCTACTTATCACCCCCAAACCCCTCCCTAACCATTGTGTCAAGTGCCCAAATAAAAACTAACACCTAATTTTTTCTTGTAGAACACGAGCCTGATTAATACCAAGAAAAAACTGGAGGCCGACTTAGCTCAGTGCCAGGCAGAAGTGGAAAACTCTATTCAGGAGTCTAAAAATGCAGAGGAGAAAGCCAAGAAAGCCATCACGGATGTAAGCACCGTTTTGTTTTGTTTTGTTTTGTTTTGTTTCTTCCAGAGATGGTGTGGAGAGGTGAACAAGGAGGTTTCCTCCCAATATGTCGCAGGTCGGTTGCATCTGCTTATGAGCACCGTCCGTTATCGGTGACTTCCTGGAGAGAGGTCACCAGAATGCAGCCGCCACAGAGGCAAAGTGGGACCCAATGACAGGCCTGAGAAGGGGGAGGCTTAGCATCAGGCATAAAACCAATCTTCTCAGCGTCTTCCAGCCCGCTGACGTGTCCTGTGACTCCAACCAGGCCGCCATGATGGCCGAGGAGCTGAAGAAGGAGCAGGACACCAGTGCCCACCTGGAGCGGATGAAGAAGAACCTGGAGCAGACGGTGAAGGACCTGCAGCACCGCCTGGATGAGGCCGAGCAGCTGGCGCTCAAGGGCGGCAAGAAGCAGATCCAGAAGCTGGAGGCCCGGGTAGGGTAGTTTGAAGAGCCGCCGGCGCTTCCGCACAGAACCGTGGTCCAGAAACATAGGTTGTAGGAAAGTGGCCACTGATTTAATGAGACTGCAAATTCGGCGTCAAGATGACTTGCTAAACTCCTTGTGAGCCAGATTCCCTAGTAATTTCTCTTTCGCCCGCCCCTACGTCCCAACATACTCAGAGCTGCTTTGAGATGCTAATATCTTGGTAACCAAAACAGCATGTATTGTAACGTTCATTTTCTGTCTTCCGTGTTAAATTTATACGATGCACGTAAATGGGCGAAATATACTTTACCCTCCTAAAGTCACACATTTTGGTATGATTTACACTTTGGACCAATCTTTGCTTTGATAAACAATGGCCCCATCCCACGTAAAATCCCATGTTCTTCCTGTCTTCCACAGCAGGTCTTGTTCTTTTCCCATCTCTCCCCTCTCTTGAGGCCAACTACAGTCCTGGTCTACTTCCCACTCTATCCAGCGAGGGGACCCCTGTTGTTTCTTCCACCAAGTTCACGTTGCAGAAAAACGTGATCCTGCAGTCCTCGGGTCCCATTTGTTCTTTATCTAAAAGCATATTTCGTACTTGTTCAATTTCTTTGTTGACTGTTCCCTTCATTTCCTCTGCCCCTTCCCTTTCCCTTTAGACCGGCGATGGCTTATTTTAATCATTTTTTAAATAGGCTGTGCTAGCAATTGACATTTTAGAGAAGGGCTACATGGAGGAGGTTATTAGAATGTCTTTGTTGTCTCAGGGAGACAGGAAATGAAAAAAGCTGGAGGGGAGAAGGATGAAGAAGAGAAAAATAAAAAGAAACAACTTTTCCCAGCAGGAAAGCACCCCCCCCTTTTTCCTGGCCTCCCTAAAGTGCTGTCACCAGGCACATAGTTCCTTTAAATATGAAGGGATTTTTTAAAACTAAAAACAACAAGATCAGAGATGCATGAGAAAAACAAAACCCAGAGAAGTTAGAACTCCTCCTTGGGGGAGCGGGTAGATCCTCTAACTACTTGTTTTCAATCATTCCCAGTCCTATTCCATGAAGAAGAGTTTAGATTGGCCCTTTCCGTGGACAAACGTCACCAGGGAGCCACCCTCCACGGCTCCCTCCCATGCGACCTTCCTAATGTTCTTTGATTCCTAGGTTGGCAGGCAACCCTCAGCCACTATTCCTCCCTGCATTGTAAGGCACCTTGACCACTTTCCAGTTCCAGCTGCCCAGTTATATGAGTTCCATAGACCTTACAAAAGCCTAGAGAATAATCCAGAGAGTTGGGGGTATTTTATAAAACCATTTGGAGGGATCAAGGATTGGGCTCAGTGATTCTGGCACCTGCCTCTCATGTGCAAGGTCTTGAGTTTGATCTCTGGTGCCAAAAAGTAAATACATAAATAAAAATAAAATAAAGCCATATGGAAGACATTTTATCAGGTCCATGAAGTAGAGAGCAGGAATCTTTTTGGAACTGTGCCCAGAATAATCTTGATCCACTGGGAGCTTCTCAAGTTGATCTTGTGGGTCTCCATGCCTGGACTCACCCCTCTGTAGGCACCAAGATAGCTTGGGAAGAGGAGCATGATGCTGGATGCTACTCCCACCCCTGCATGGATCGTGCTGAGTTGTGACATTGAGACCACAGTGGTTGGCCTGCAATTTTAGTGGCTGCTCTCTTTCTTCAAGATTCTAGAAAAGGCAGAAAGATCTATGATATCCACAATCCCTATGTAGTGCTTTGTCCTCCTGAAAATACTGTCACACACTTTAATTCCGTCCCCACACTTGAGGTAGGCTGAGCAGGAGTGATCCTCCCCATCCTAAGTTCTGATCCTCATGTCCAGTGATGGAGTCTGACCTGCTCTGGGTCTATAATGGGACAGGGGGTTTAACACACTTTTGACTGTTCCATGCCCCCTATTGCCTTATGTCACAAGGAATCAGGACTCCATGTACAATCAGGCAGGTTCCAGCCTGTGTGTCCTCATCAAACTATGCGGCTCCAGAGGAAAAAGCACCTTTGCCAAATCTGACCCAGCAGCCAGGCTCTGTGCCCCGAGGGCTGCCTCTGTCCAAAGAGCGTTTCTTGTTCTGAAGTATATGGCAGGGAGCAGTGGTGGCTGGTGAATAAAGCATGGCTTCTAGAACCAAGAAAGAGACACGTTAGTGGCTCTAGAGTTTAGCCTAAAATGACTGACAGGTGAGTCCAGGAGTTAGCCCTGGGAACTCTGACTCACCTTCTGCATTCTTTTTAACCAGGTGCGTGAGCTAGAAAGTGAGCTAGATGCTGAGCAGAAGAGGGGAGCCGAAGCTCTGAAGGGGGCCCACAAATATGAACGCAAAGTCAAGGAAATGACATACCAGGTAGAGCTCTCCACAACCTCAGTGAGTCATACGTGGACCAAACCTATGAGTACAAGTCGTGGGTCTTCGGGTCCTTCCCACAGATGTTCTGTTTGTAGGCTGAAGAGGACCGCAAGAATATCCTCCGGCTCCAGGACCTGGTGGACAAGCTGCAGGCCAAAGTGAAGTCTTACAAAAGGCAGGCAGAGGAGGCGGTGAGTACAGGATGTCCCCAGGGGGACAGTCACACCTACCTGGCTGTCTCCACGGCCCAGAGTAGCAGCTGGTACCTGGTTGGTAGCATCCTCAGACCTGAGTTTGCATTTGCAAATGTAAATAGAGACACCAGGCTTCCCCTCCTTGGTCCATGTTAAACAAACCTTCCCTGCCTCCACTTGATCTATCCCCTCTCCTTGGAGCCTGCTTGGCCTAGCTCCTCCACCCCCTTCATTGGACCCCCACCTACCTCACTTGTCTCATTCCAGTCACCCCAGAGCATTTCAGCCCATGCTTCTCCCTTTTTATCACCCCAACTATCCCTAACCACCCATCCCACCTTCCAGTCTCCCTGCCCTTTGGACCTTCTGTGAGGCACCTCCTCCTAATTCTCACCACCCCACCATCACCCTCTGTCTCTAGTCCCCTCTACCTGCAGCTTCCCTCGCTGTCCCTCAAGCTCCCCCTCCCTCCACCCTGCCAATACACCCCTTGATCAAACAAGTGAAGTCATCAGGAAAGAAATAGAATGAGTTAAAGCCAGTGTTGTCCCAAGTACCCCTTGGGGGCTCTATGACCGAGTGACATCAATAGCAGAAAGCTAGGCAGCTTTTTCTTTTAGAGAAAAGAAATCATTTGGGAAATACCAGGGTAAGTTAAGTTAAACTAGTTACCTTCCTTCAAAGATTTCTGAGGTGTTGTAGGTGATATGTAAGTAACTCTCCAAAGTAGAAGGATCATTCTAGAATGCAGCATTTCCTGCCCTTCATTGGCTTTGAAATCTTCTGATTCTTTGCAGATCATCTTTCATGACTAGTGTCTAGAAGAATGAAACTTTTAAAGAGGACCTTGCCCTTAAAAAATGTGCAAGAATATGGCTTGTTCCAGTCTCCTTGTCCAGGGGCCTGCTCTATTTTATCTTGACTCAAGGAAGCACATTTGAACTGGTTAAAAGGGAGAGGTTTTATACAGACCAGTTAGTACAGTGCCAGCAGGACTGATGAGTGCCCAGGAAGCCACATTAGCCAAGAACTATGGGATAAGCCTCAAATAGACCCATACCATGACCTATCTCTAAAACATAGCACTGAGCAGAGAAACCCAGCCCATTAGTCTCTGCTACTTTCAGGTTCCTTGGGAAAAGTCTGGACTCAGGTGTTCTCCAAAGAGCTCGACAGAAGTAGCTCAGAAGAGAGGTTCAGGAGATGACCTTAGGAGGGACAGCCACACCTGCAAGGTGGTCCCAGGCTGCGTCCATGGCCATGAGCTTGGAGCCTTGTCCTTACACTTTGGAGAACTCACCATTCCTTCCCTCCCTGCTATGAAGGGTTCTGGGTCTCACAACCTCCAACTCCCCAGAGCTCCAGAGTCATACTCCACTGCTTCATATCCATCCATCTTTTGCTCAGGAGGAGCAAGCCAACACGCAGCTATCCAGGTGCCGGAGGGTCCAGCATGAGCTGGAGGAGGCCGAGGAGAGGGCGGACATCGCCGAATCACAAGTCAACAAGCTAAGGGCCAAGAGCCGCGATGTGGGGAGCCAGGTGAGGGCAGATGAGCGGAGGTGGCTTCTTCCCAAGCAGCTTTAAGAACCCAGGGCTTAGTGGACCATCCAAGGAGAGCCTGGAGGTCGTCCGTTTGTCCCTTTGTCCTTGTTGTGGGCTACGCACCCACAGAATTTACTATTTAGCACAGACTCCTGTGTCACAGGTGCTTGAGAGAATGAGCAATGAGGCTCAGGGGTACATGGCTGTTACTAGAATTGCTGGTCAAGCAGCCCCTGCTCCGCAGAGGTCTTGTCCTCTCTCTGGTAGCTACCGCACTGGCTTGTTTCCCACAGTGTACAAAGGGAGTGATGGCCATTCCTTAACGTCATTCTTCTGACGTGCCAGGCTTTCCATCTGTTCCACTTAAAGGCAATGCTCAGCCTCCCGCTGAACTTGACTCATTTCCTGTGTACATTTCTTTTCTCCCACAGAAGATGGAAGAATGAGGCCTTCCTGAGGCTCGTTGCCATGCAGCATCTCCTGGAGAGTGGAGGGAAATGTGTGAGGAATAAATTTTCCCCCAGACTTGGACTCCTGGCTCCGCTGTGTTTGTTCTCATGGTCCAGTCCTCTTCTGGGGGCTTGATTTTTAGATTCTTGCCTGTTTTATTATAACTATTAACAGAGTAAGAAATGAGAAAGTAAAATCTTCATGCCTGCCTTAGTTACTTTGCTTGTTGCTGAGACAAAATACCTAAACCCCAACGTTACAGAAAAGGCTTATTTCATCTGATAGTTTGTTGGGGTTTCAGTCCATGGTCAGCTGGCTCCAAGCAGGTCAGCATTGCAGAGGAAAAAACATCCATGGTAAAGCAAAAGAACAGAAGACAGTGAAGCAACAAAGGCGGCAGCAGAAACCAGCACACTGTCTCTCCCTTTTATCCATTCTACGCCACCCACCCTTTGGGTAGTGCCACTCACACCCAGGGTGGGCCTTTCCATCACACATGCCCAGAACTATACCAAACCAATCTGTGGACTGATTTAGTAACCACACACCCTTAATCTCGGAATCATACACCCTAAATCTACCCACCTCTGAAAGGCCCTACTGTGACTGCAGGAGCCTCTGGGGTACATCTAGACATAAGCCATAACATTGCTCCAAATATAAAGGGTGAAACTCTAACCCATTGCTTGTTAAATCACCAATTGCCATAAGCATTTAAAAATAGAGATCTGCTGGACATGTTGGTTCATGCCCGTATTCCCAGCACTCAGGAGGCAGAGACAAAAGGGTTGTGAATTCAAGGCTTGCCTGGGTTACATAGTGAGTTCAGGGCCAGTCTGAACTACAAAGCCAGACCCTATCTCAAAAAACTAAAAAACAAAACCAAAAAAAAAAAAAAATAGGGACCCCCCCCAAAATAAAAATAGGTGTAATGTTGCAGGTATGTAATCCCAGCACTTGGGGAGCTGAGGCAGGAGAATTGGAAGTTCAAATCCAGCTTGGGTTATAAGTTTGAGGCCAAGAGGGGTCATATTGTGAGATCAAGGTCACCCTTGAAGAGATAGTGAGATGCTGTCTCAAAAACCAAATAAACAAAACTGACTAGGTGTATAGCTCAGTGGTGGGGTGTTTACCTTACATGCACAAGGACCTGCTTTTGATTCTCAGGACCATAAAAATAAAAATAAATACCCTGTATTACCTTAGAGTTGGAATATCTGTTACCAAAATGACAACAGATTATATGTGATTGTGAAGACATAAATAGAAAAAACCCTTGTGCACTGTTGATGGGGCTGTGTATTAGTATAGTTATTTTGGAAAACAGTATGAAGCTCCAAAAAGGTAAAAATAGCACTATCTTACAATCCAGCAATCTCACTTCTCAGAATATATAATCACCAAAGGATACATAGTCACCTCATAGAGATATCCCCACTCCCATGTTTGTTGCAGCATTATTCACAATAGCCTATATATGGAAACAACCTATACATCCATTATCAGATGAATGGAAAAATGAAATTGATACACACTCACATAAAAGACTGCTTGGCCTTTCAAAAGAAGGAAATTCTGCCATTTATGACAAGAGGGATGAACCTAGGGACTTTATGCTTAATGAAATAAACCACACATATTGTATAATCTCATTTATGTATAGAATCTGAAGTAGTGAAACTAATAGAAGCAAAGAATTAGAAGGTAACCAGTTGCTGGAGGCTAGGAGTTGGGGGCATGGGAAAATGTTGGCCAAAGGATACAAATTTTCAATTACCCAAGATGAATAATTTCAGGAAACCTGATGTACAGCATAGTCACTATGGTTAATGTGTACACGAGGCCCTAACTTCAATCCCCAGAATCAAAAATAAAGTTGGACAGCTTAAACATACACAATTCCTATTTCTCAGTTATTTCACAGTAAAATGAAAACAGTAAATTTATAGAGAAAGGACTATTTTGAGTAACTATAACACATTCTTTTCATAGCATTAACAGTTCAGTTTCCCATTTTCTCCTTAAATTTACAGACAGGGACACTGGGGGTCCAGAGAGAGAGGAAGTACTCTGATTATAGCTGTCCGGGCCAGAGCAGGATCTATCCCCTTGGGGATCCCAGATCCTAGGCCAGTGTTCTTTGACTCAGCAGCTCTACTTTTCCATCCCATCCCCACCGGGGACTGTGCTGTACAGTCCTGTCACGTGCACCCCCAGTTCCCTATAATATCTGAGCAAGTGGTAGGTGCCATCAAATTCTTCCATCCCTAGAAAAGCAAATACTTCTGAAAAGAAAAATAGAGTGAGCCCCATGTACTACTTGCTCCTCTTTTTAGCTAGGGTAACTCCTGTCCACCTGCATGGATCATCCTCAGCGGGCACAGGGCCAAAAGACGAAGGAAACAACTGGGCCCATAGAGCCATTAACTTTCCAAGTCCGGGCTGAAGCTAAACTCAGGCACCGTCCTCCTCACCCACCCAAAGAAAAGCTTCAGTGAGTTTTGGTCTCTCTCTTGGGTCCTAAAGGTCCCACTGATTATGTTTTTGTAGGTTTGCCCACCCCAAAATGACTTATTAGGATACTGTGAGACCCAACTTGTCGTCAAAACAGCCGTTTTGTTAAAAACCTCCACTTTGCATCCTGTAACCTCCCTGTGAACCCGGAATTTGTCTCCTTGGGAACTGCCCACCCAACCGATGCAAAAAGCTGCAGACTGTATGTTTTGTTCTATAGTAACACCTTAGAAACAATGTTTTTAAAATGTTGTCACCTTAGTAATGGCATGATCTAAACATTGCTATTGATTTCTGTAACTTGTTTCCTCATAGAAACCTCCTAGTAACCGGTGTGTGTGGGGGTAGATTTTGCCTTTAAATACTGCATGTTAGTCTAAGTGGGCACCTTCTTCTGCATGGAAGGACCAGTGTGGTTAGTTAGATTAGGAGCCAGATAAGGATCGATGTGGATAGATTAGGAGTCCAGACTTCATATGAGCCTCAAACATCACTCTGTGGCCTTGGTTTGATCACACATATTCTCTACACCTGAATTTCCTCATTAGTCAAAAGGAACATGAGCTTTGTACTCCAGAAAACCTGGATCGAATCTTGATGCTGCCACACATCAACTATGGCCTTGGGCAAATTATTCCCCTCCCTTAGTCTGAATTTCCTCATTCTGTAAAGTGGAGATAACAATAAAAACCCTAGCTTGGGAGGGGCAGAGATTTAGCCCGGTGGTGCTGGCACCTGCCTCGAAAGCGAAAGCGCAAGGTCCTGAGTTAGATCCCGGTAACCACATACAACAATGCTGGGTGTGGTGACTCATGCCCACCAGCAATCAATAGCACATACCAGAGTGCTGGGCGTGGTGGCTCACGCCTGTCATCCCAGCACTCGGGAGGCAGAGACAGGAGGATTGCAGAGTTTGAGGCTTGCCTGGGCTACATAGTGAGCCCACGGCCAGCCTGGACTACAAAGCGAGACCCTGTCTCAAAAACAAAACAAAACAAAACAAAAACCCTAGCTTCAGTGAGAAGATAAGGGTCATGGTAGTGGGATCTGGTCATGAAAATCTTGTGAAATTGTGATCATGGGTGTGAAACTCTGAAAATATTGGAAGCCATTGAATTTTGTACTTTAAATGAGTGATTCGTATGGTATGTGAACTCCACCTTAATAAACCTATGTTTAAAACTGATAGTTGCTACTACCTGGTTAAAAGTGCTGGCTTATTATGTATCAAACACCAAAATAAGTACACTATCGTCTAACTTCTCAGATACTCCCTTCTCGCTAAACTTCTAGAGCGTCCTTTGATCTTATCAGCAGCCAACCCTCAAAGAGCTATGACACAGTGCAATTGGTAGTTGGGGAATAACATCAGCAGTAATAGAAAATTATCCTGTGGCCTTCTGCCTAGCAACACTTCCATCATCATCACATCACTGTCTTCCTTATCCTCAATATTGAGAGAGTCCACGGGGCATTATCTTTCCAATTTCTCCTTTCACAATCAAGGAATCTGAGGTCAGGAGGGAGAAGCAGTATCCTCCATGTTACCCAGAGACCAATCCCTAAACCAGTACTCTACCACCTTTCCACTGAGAATAATATTATTTCAAATACGCAAATCAGTTTTGTCTGATGCTACATGCTCACGTCTCTCCCCCCCCCCATTCTAGCATTTCAAGAAGCCTGTCAGAAGAGCCAGCTGGTAGTAAAATCCTCATTTTCTGGAGATGTTGCGGACAAGTTATGACTGGCCCAGTGTTTTGCGGAGGTGAGATTTCAGCTCTTCAGATTCTCTGCACAGCACATAGAGTTATAGTGGTGTGTGTGCTAGGGTGGTGAGAACCTAGCTTTCACCCTGCTGAAGTCCCCATCTGCCATTATCTCTCACTGTTTGTCTGACTTTGGGCCAGATATGTCATTGCCCAATTTTCAGTTTCCTGTCTTGTAAAATAAATTGTAACAATTTACTTTATAGAGGTTTTGAGCAGTAAATAAGAATATGCAAGAAGTGGTCTAGAGGCTGACACTTAAACACTCTAATAACCTTTCATTGTGACCCCAGGAAGTAAGGGGAGAAGAAGATAGGGATTCAGATGGATAACTGTCTGGGGCTTTGACTATGTCTCTGTGGAGTTTCCTTTGATTCAAGGTGTTAATGTGATATGCTGGAGATCATCTTAAAATTTTCCTATGAGATGACTTCTCCCTGACAACAAACAAAATCAAATCTGAATTTCATCATCCCAAATAATTCCCAGTTCTCCTGAGGGACCATATAGAGAAGATACCTCCAAGTATCTGCCCTTGCTCTTCCTATTCTAGCTCTAGCCCCCTAGATCTGTGAGTTAAAAATAAAGAACAGTTCCATATCCATCACAGTGCATAATACTATTTCTCTGTTTATCAGAATTCTGATTATTGAATGATGGTATGAATAAAGGAATGAGCGAGTTTCATGCCTAGATATCAGGAATAACTTGAGGAGAAGCAAGAACTGAAGTCTTTTTATTCTTCTCTCCTTCTTTCCTGTTCTTTTCTGGGAACTGGAAGAAAAAGGAAGTGATAATGAAGTTTGTGTCCTGAGTTTTCTCCACTAGCACCTATGTATCAAGTCCAGGCAGCAGCTAGAAACTCACCTTGAGATCTAGGCTAAAGTGGATACCTCTGGCACCCTGACTGTACTGCCAAAAATAGGAACGCACAGGGATCTGATCTTGGGTTTTCCACACCATAAGACAGGAAGTGTAGCAGATGAAAGCAAGAATATAAGGGCACTATCACGATATATCTGTACTCTCCAGAGGGCCAAGTTCAATAAGTGTCAGACCCTCAACATGAGCTAAAAGTCTTAAGTTACCTACCCACATAATGAGATGTTAAAAGACCCCATAGGCAAAAATATTTCTGCATTCTGCAGCACTGTCCAAGTAGAAGTTTGCATTGTCGCCGCTGTTTTACTGACCATGGGCATCATAATAATCCTAATTGTTGTTATTGTCATTTGGCAACAATATCTAGCCACCAAACCTAGACTTTGAGCTCTAAGCCTCAGAGACCAGAACCTACCCCTGGCCTCTAGCCCCCTAGAAAACAGAACTTTGCTGCCACCTCCTGGTGATACAAAGTCATGTTTCTCATTAAGCAAATGACCTAAAGGTTAAACACAAAAATCAAATCAGATTTTCAGGCAATGTTCTTGCAAATCATGATCATCCAGTTGAATGGCCCCTGGTTTTGCAGGAAGATTGGTGATAGAGCCTGGTATCCTCTCAGGATACAATCTCAAACCCAGACCTTCCATTTCTCTCAGCTCCCAGACTAAGGCTCAAGGACTGTTCATAGACAATCTCCAGATGGAGGCTTAGGACTAGCTGGGCAGAGACGAAGTAGTCCCTGGTAATGGAAGAAGTCCCTGGACTTCGGAGGGCAGAACCAAGGTCACAGGTCTACTCCACAGCCATCTCTCATCATCCCAAAGAGCTCTTTTGGGCTAAAAGAGATGTGTTGGTCCTTCGGAGGGAAGCAATACACCTGCACAGCCAGGCATGCAATAGCAGAACTAGAGAAATTTAGGCAAGAAGATGGTAAATTCAAGGCCAGACACTACACAGTGAGACCCTGTCTCAACCAAAACAAAACAGAAAGCAATACACCTATACAAATAACTCTCTGCTCTCCACAAATAGTGAATGGGAGAAAAGTCTCTGTCATGAAGGTGGCAGTGATTCCAAAAGCAAGATTCCTGGTCCTTTTCTTAAGCCTAAAGCAAATGGACAGGTAACTACTCTGAAACAAGATACCTAATGCCAGTACTGTACCATTTTCTTAGCTCTTTCTACCCACTCAGTACTCCCAAGAGGTTTACATCAATGGGCTCCACAGCCTTCTGGTTTTGGATGGATCCAACCAAAGAAGGGGAGGGGCTGGAATAGGAGAGCAGATGAGAGACTACACTGTCCTGTACAGAGTCTCCACTGTCCCTTTGGCATCCTGCTCCCAGGACCTATCTGCAAGTGTGGTAAATGGTGTCTCTCAGCCTGTGCTTGTACCTTCAGGGCTAGACATGGTCATTTGGGTTGGAGTGATGACATCCAGGCTCCTGCCACATCTGTCAGGTTTCCCTACACCTGCCCCCACCTTTGCAGAGTGTCTTCCTATAGGAAACAGGAAAAGGAGACATTATTAGAACGTCCACAGTGGGTTCTGGTCTCCTGTGAGCCATGACAGTATAAGGTGAATTAATGAATAAAGACAGGAAACAAGACTTAAAGAAGAAACTGAGCTTTGGGCCTGAGCAGTGCTGCTTTGGGCAGCAAAGACGAAGGGACCCCAAGTTTGCCATTCTTTATTGGGTCAGAGGGAGCAATAGATGACTCACAGAGAGACAGTAATCCTAAAACCATGAGGATCTTATGCTGATGAAGGTTTCATGCTGATGAGAATCTTATGCTCATTAGGATCTTAAGTTGATGATTGTCTTATGTTGATTAGGACAGCACTATGAACAAAGATATTCTTACAACAGTAAGTGGGCTAAGTTAAACTGTTAGGAATTTATCCCTCCCTGTATAAGGCCTTTCTACTCATTTCTCAAAGAACCAGGATGTCTTCAGCTAATGTAACCTTGCCTTTGAATATCACAGCCTCATGGGACTATATAAATCTCCACTGTGACTAGAGGCAAAAATGGAGTTTTGTTTTGGTATGTCATAACCAGCTTGTAAGCAAGAAATCTAAACCTGATCATAATTTTAATTGTGAAATAATTCCTCCTCAAAATTATGTAGAATTTCTCCTGACATCTTCCTTAAACATTCTCCACATTTGGCTAATATGGATATGCTATCATTTTCTGTAGAAAGCTTATCTAACACAAGACCTTGTTCTATATATCTGTTTTATTGCAAAAATGAGACTCAAGATACACCATGCATGGGTACAAATTCTCAATAATGACTATGATCATAATGTACACCTAAAATGTACCAAAAACTCAATAAAGAGGAAAAAAGGCCTTTCCTAAAGAGAGCAGGAGCAGCTGACCATGCTAATCAGAGTGCTACCTCACAGCTACTAGTGGGCATTTAGAAAGTAATGGTGCCTTCCATTTCACTGCACATTGTTGCTTAGTACAGTTCCTTGCCAGCAGTTCACTAACCCATGGAGAGGCAGTCCTTTCTTCCTGGGATCTAAGTGGAATCAGTGGTGAACAGCTCACACAGCCAATCATAAAACTTCCAGGAACTTTGTTAGGCCATTGTTAAGCCCAGACATTATCTTAAAACTACATTATACAAGGGCCGGGAATTTAGCTCAGTGGTTCTGCCATCTGCTTCACAAACACAAGGTCCTGAGTTAGATCTCCAGTAACCACATACAACAGTGCCAGGTGTGGTGGCTCACACTAAGCACTTGGGAGGCAGAGGCAGGAGGATTGCTGAGTTCGAGGTCTGACTGGGCTACACAGTGAGCTTAGGGTTAGTCTGAACTACAAAGCAAGACCCTGCCTCAAAATTAAATAAATAAATAAAACAAAAGAAAACAAAGAAAAAAAAACCCCTACACTATATAAACTGGGTGTGGTAACACATATAATCTCAGAACTCCAGGAGGCTGAGGTAGGAAGATCATAAACTCAGCTCAAAGGCTTTAGATTTGGGCTGGAGATTTAGCTCACTGGTGCTGCTACCTGCCTTATAAACATAAGCTTGTGAGTATGATCCCCACTACTGGGGGGAAAAAACTATGCTGAGCCAGGGATTTATCTCAGTGGTTCTAGTGCCTGCCTCACAAGTGCAAGGTCCCAAATTCATCCCCTGGTACCACCAAAAAAAAAAAAGAAAGAAAGAAAGAAAGAAAAGAAATAAAATAAAATAAAATTAAATTAAATTAAAAAGGCATTAGATTCAATCCTCAGTGGAAAAAATTATAAACTTGAGGAAGGGTACACTCAAGGTATTTGTACGTACATAGATGCTCCTTGAGATCATAAGGTTAAATGAAGTAAATAAGAGACACAAATTATAATATCACATGATTTCTCTTACATGAGAAACCCAAAGTGTAAGCAAGGAGCAAAATAAAAGATAATTGGAAATAGATATTTTTCAAATGAGAAGAAGAATAAGAGTTGGAGGGGACAGGGAGAATGGAAGATAAAGAGAATGAAAAAAAGAATTAAAATGTGTTATCTTCATGTACAAACTTTCCCTATAATACATGCAGTCATTAAATAAAGGTAACGAATATGTGAAAATAAGCTGGGGATTTAGCTCAGTGGTTCCAGCACCTGCCTTGCACATGCTAAGTCCCAAGTTAAAAAATAAAAAAACCCCACAAATATGTGAAATTAAAGCTTTCTTAATTTCTACCGCATTTTATTATTGTCAATACCCTCTTAAGGTTATCTACAATTATCCAGTTATCAGACCTGTGGGATGCCCTGCCTATGTCTCTCCCCATGTCCTCATTCAGCCTCTTGGTGTTGTCGGCCACAATGAAAAATATTTACACCATAGAAATTGGCCAACCCCACAAGGTTGAGGTTGTGCATTGAGCTTATTAAACATCTACTAGTGCAACACAGGGTGGAAATGGTGAAATATAAATGAAAACAAATCTACAGTTCTTCATATAGGGATATGGAAGTGACGCAGGAGAGTTAAGGCCTAACTCCCCACTGAAACGTAAGTTCGTGTTCTCTAAAAATTGAAGAATGAATTTTAGGAACAACGGAGGTTTGAGTAGGAAAATTTTATTGAGAGAGAAAGCTTCTGCCTTAAGAGAGACAGAAGAGGGGTCCGGAAAGTGGTAACCCCCTACCTCACTTTTTAGAGGGCTTTTATGGAGCAAAGCCACGAGGTGAGGCGGGTCTGAAATAGGGGCTACCAATAAGATTCAAAAAAGCTAGATGGGTTACAGTTAACCAATGAGTACAGTGGGGAATTAACAATCAGACAGGAATTTTGACTTTGACTCTTTTCCGGGGAGGTGGGTTAAGGTGTCAGCCTTTCACCCCAGGAGGTTAGAGCCTTCTTTAGAATATCTGATGGCTCCTTGTTTGGAATTTCAATGAGCTATTTATCTTTTATGGGTGGGGTAGCTTTTCTCGCAGCAGTAACCTCCAAGTTGATTTTTTGGTTTTCCCTTAAGGGCCAGTCCTATCTATCTGCCTACATATGTCTAGCTGGCTTTTCTACCTATAATAAAAGTATGTAGAAACAGCACCACCCCCAGCGTCACACAAGTCCTATCAGGTCAGCTTTACCAAGATAGCAAAGTGAGAAGACTTCTCAGCCCTAAGGGTATGCATGCTGTCCAGTGCGGGGAAGGAGGAGAGGGCCGAAAGAAAGCTGGGAGCTATGCGGTTGGGAATCCGATTTCCACTGTACATTCAAGTCCAAAGAATTCATTTAGCTATAGGAGAAAGTCAGCTCCAAGTGTCTGTGCAAAACGAAAATTTATTGTCTCACCTAAATGAAATTCTAATAGTGGTCAGTCTTCAGGCTGACTGTATGTACAGATTCATGGTTGATCAAAACTTTGAAAGAATCTCCCCCCACCCGATTTCCTTTTCACCAAGTCAACTGTATTACCAAGAAGACTGGCTTTCTGTAATTACAAAATGGATGGCCCAACTTACAGCTAATTGTATAAATTTTGTATGCTAGCGGCCTAAAGATAATTTCAGCAAAACCTCCAGTGCTGATTCTCCTTGGCGCTTATGACCCACTATGCTCATGTGCCCACGGTCAGGAGTTGGGAGGAGGATGTGGACTTTCACAGGTCATGTCTGAGTCACAGGCCCATCCTGGAAGCTCTGTGTGGCACCAGCCCCACCCAAAGCCCAGGAGCTGAGTGAGAAGGGGACATTTCCTACCCTTCCTATGAGATCAAGTTCCTATTCCCAGAAGAAGCAGTGTGGGAAAAAAAACAACACATGTTCTTTATGAAGGCTCACTAGGATGGTGGCAGAAGACCACGCTAAGTCTATCTCACTCTTTCTCTGAAACTTAGGCTGATCTTGCTTTCTCTTTGGTTTGTGGAGTAAACAGAAAAGTGCATAGCTGTAAACTCTGCCACAAAACAAACTACTTTTTTTTTTTGCTTATCCTTGTTTGTTTCATTCCCCTGAAAGATACCACCACTGGTATCCGATCCTAAGGCACAACGTGTGTCTCATTCTTCCCACACTGTGGAACCGGCTGGCACCTGGACCCAGCAGATACCTCTTAACTTTCAGTGCTTGAGCTGAAAATTCAGCTTCTCACATTATATCATTTCCTCCACAGCCAGTGACCTGAATTCCACGCAGACCTCTCACCGCTGACCAGTGGAGGAAAAGACCATCACTCAGACCTGCTGCCTCAGGCCAGGAGCTCCTTCTCCTTCCCATGAGTCAGGACAGAGAGATCTGGGTGCGGCCGGAAAAAACATCTGGACCCACATTGGGACTGGGCCGGGATCCTGGCCCGGGACCACCCACAGCAGGCTGGTGGCCCGGCCAGGCGCACTGCTTCTGCCAGAAGACAGACAGTCCGGCCACTCACCACTGAGCCAACTCCTGCAGAGGAGCTGCTCTGAGTGTAAGGGACACAGTGGTGAACTAATAACAGGAGCAAGAAGTGCCTTTCCTTCCGAGAGGCCCTGAATTCACCACACCTAGTC
>PVIC010030071.1:0-22346 GCA_004025085.1 Thryonomys swinderianus
GGTCCTTGTCACTCACTGACCAGCACAGTCACCACCTTTGAGGGAGGTGACCAAGAAGAACAAGGAATATCCTTCTGTCACAGCCTGGGGCTTCCCGCCCTGTCCTGACACCTCCACCGGGAAAGCGACCTCATTTCTCAAAGACAAAACAGATTCTAGGTCATATCCCCCTGGAATGACAGACCAATTGATGTGATTATCTCCAAGAGAAAGGGGGGCACTTACTAAAAGTAGAAGCTGGTGCCCCAGAAGGGAAGACATCGGGGAACCTAAAAACGGGTCTCTGATAATTACCTGCCAAGATTGCAGAGCGAAGGGCATCTCCCTGTCACGCCGAAAGAGAAAGGAAATAACAGAAGTTTTAAAAGGTTCTCCTTCCTCACTCATCCTGCAGAGTCACTCTGCTTGTCCAAGGACAGAGTTCTATTCCCTCTTCTAAATCACTCATTATCCACATGTACACACTGGTGACCCTGGGAAAGACGACTACAAAAAGCAATTTCTACAAAAATATCCTTTATTATAAAATCACAGAGTTAATTTCACAAAGAAATATTCGTTCCTCCCTTTGGCCTGAGTTAGAAATATTTGGACATCAGAGGTTTGGAGGAAGGAAATGAGTATAATTGTGACTGCGCACACACACACACTCACACACACACACACACTCACTCACTCACATGGAGAGGGATAGAGTGAAATGAATATTTTCCTAATAGTTATATCTGGGTAGTACAGTTTAAAATGCATTTTGGCTTTCATTGTGTTTTCTGTATTTTATTCTTCTTACACAATGTGTATACATTCCTTTCGTAACACAAAAGCAGGCTGATCTGATGGTTTAAGAGAGACTTCTGGGCTTGAAGAGTAATGGAGATTTTTCCAGCCCTTGAGCTCTGTGTAGAGTCCTCCCTCGTTATTCGCAGAGACTGGTTCCAGGGCCCTGTGCAGAACCCAGAACCTTTGCGTGCTCAGACTGCGCGCTGGGCACGAGCGGCCCGGGGGCACCCAGGGAGAGCACAGAGCTGGGCGCACAACCCCTGTTGACTTTACGTCATCTCTAAATTCGCTACGATGCTGGACACAATCTCAAAGCTATGGAAATAGTTGTTGTATTGTTTGAGAATGACAAGAAAAATCTGTACATATTCAATACACACACTTTCTGGAAATTTTGTATTTATCATTGGCTGAATCCACACATGTGGAATGTATGGCAATACGGCCAACTGCACATTTCGGTAGCATTTCTTGAATGTCCTTTCTGATTCATCACATATCTTGGAATCTCCCGGAGACGGAGCTTCAATACCAGTCCTGCAATCGATGGTTTCCTCCAGATACCTATGAATCCATGCAGGAGCAGTAGGCTTTAAAGGTACAGCAGAAGATGGTTTACCTATTCCTTAAAGGCAGGCCATTCACATCAGGTATAAAAGTGTCTCAAATGGGCTATCAAAGCCAGCAGCAACAGGTGACTTTAGGAGTTTATATAGAAAGTCCAAACCAAGGTTGGGAGATGAGACGAAAAGTTGCCCATGTCCAACTAAGCAATGGTTTGTACCAATGTCACTGATAGGATAATGATATTGGGTGTTAAGTATGATTGTGTATGTGAATATGTTAAACCCATAAAAATTCAGAATGGGACAGAATATACATTCATAACCCTAATGAGTTTCAGCAGAGAGCCATGTGGGAGCCAAAATTCTCATATGTAGTCTGGCACAAGAAATCTTATTCAGCCAGATGCAGTGGTGCATGCCTGTAATCCTAGCACTCAGGAGACTGAAGCAGAAGGATTGCTGTTCATTTGAGGTCAGTCTGGGCTACATAGTGAGTTCAAGGCCAGCCTGGAATAGTGAGACTCTGTCTCAGACACAAGCAAACAAACAAAAAAAAAAAACCAACAAGCAACAACAACAAAAAAGAAATCTTATTCAAATATTTACTACGTGGTTTGGCACAAGTGCTGTCCATGTAACACTTCTGCTTCTTTCTCTCTCCTTCTCTTTTTCTCTCCTTCCCTCTCCCTCTCTCTCCCCCTTGTGACAGTGTTCATGTGTTCACTCAACTAATAAACATAGAAAGTTCAAACTTGCCCAGTGCTTAATATGTGTCAGTCATGACGCCAAGTGCTTCGCTCATACGAACTCATTCATCCATGCAAAAATCCTATCATTCCAGTTGACAGATGAGGAAATGCAAGCACAGAGAAGTTAAGTGACTTGCCCAGGGTCATGAAGACAGTGTCAGGATTATAAAATGAATCCTCAATTGTCTGGCTCCAGAACAGTGACTATCACACTGTCCTGACTCTTGTGTTTTGCCACGGTGAACCCCACTGGTCCCAGCAGGTAAAACCAATACCAAATCCACATTCCCACAGTCTTTCAAATAAGTCTCCATCACCAAAGGTTACCTGCCTCCAGGTGTTCCTGGTGGCTCCAAAGAACATGCAGTGGATCACCAGCTCGGACAGCCAGGGATCCTTTGATTTCTCCCGTTTTTCTCCCCATAAAAGAACAAACATTTGGTTCCACACAACCATAGTCATTCCTTCCTTCCTTATCTTTGCACTTATTTTTTCAAGAAATAATTTATTCATTCCACCACTCATTTAATAAAATCTTGCTGAGTACTTGTCATCAGCCACCGTCCGCAGGGGATGCCAACTGGAGGGGCACAGCAGTATGAAGGGGAGGTAAATTCACTGTCCCTGACGCTTGCACTCTGATAAGGAAGACAAGGGAAAGCAAGTGAAAAACAAGTACGTATCAGTAGCTGGATGGAAACACAAAGCCAAGGCAGATAAATGCAATGGAATATTATCCAACTATAAACAGGCATGATATACTGCCCTATGCTACTGTGTGGATAAATCACGAAAACATGATGATGAGTGAAAGAAGCCAGAGGCAGAAGGTCACAGCATTGTATGGCTCCCCTTGTGCGACACACCCACCACAGGCCGATCCACAGAGACAGCCAGCAGATCCACGGTGAGCAGGATCCGAGGAAAGGGAGTAATGGAAGTAACTGCTGTTTGGAACGCGGTTTAATGTAGAAGGGATGGAAGCGGTTGGACAACATTAGGTATGTACCTGCATACATGGAAGTGTACAGCGTTGGTGCTCAGAACTGTACACTTTTAAATCACTCATTTTCTTAATAAGAACTGCATCTCAAAACACCCAAACAAAACAGTGACAGCATGTGACTGGCGCCATTCATTCTTGTAACCCATGGATATTAAAGTCTTAATAAGTGCCTGAGCTGCACTAGGTATTGAATATTCAAGACGAGCAAAGTTCCTGCTCTTGAGACTCCACGGCAGATAGGAGAAACCAAAACTTTTAAAGTAAACAAGTAAATGGAGGGTCAGGGATTTAGCTCCGTGGTTTTGGCACCTGCATCACAAGCACAAGGTCACAAATTTGATCCCCAGTACAAAAAATTAAATAAATGGATAAGAGAATTTCAGATAGTGATGAGTGCTATGAAGTCACTAGACAAAAGGGAAGTTTAAGACCATTACTTTTGACTAGATAAGAAAGGTCTGTCAAAGAAGGAACACTTTCCTGAAGGAAACTGTATTAGTTCATTTTCTGTTGCTATAACAAAATACCTGGGTATTTTTAAAGAAGTGAGGTTTTCGCTCAC
The DNA here is from genome assembly GCA_004025085.1 of Thryonomys swinderianus. Lineage (NCBI taxonomy): Eukaryota > Metazoa > Chordata > Mammalia > Rodentia > Thryonomyidae > Thryonomys > Thryonomys swinderianus. The sequence continues at coordinate 3,664 of PVIC010030071.1, forward strand.
AGCTTTAAAGGCTGGAAGGCCAAAATCAGAGAGCCCCATCTGGTAAGGCTGTTTCACAAGATGGTAGGTAAACAGGAAGGGGAAAGGTTGCCTGGAGAAAAGTATACATGGAGAACAGGAAGCCAAAGAAGTATTCGGAGGCCAGTTTTGCTCTAGGGTAACCACTACAGAACCAACCAGAATCCCATCATAGCTACATTCATCTCCTCCAAGGGCAATCACCCGTGATCTACCCACCTTCCACTAGAATCCATCTCTTGAAGTTTCTACACCTCCCAGCACTGTCATACTTGGGACCAGGCCTCCAAAACATGAACTCTTGAAGGACAAGTCACATTTAACCCGTGGTAGATAGACACCAAAGCATAGTAGAACACAGCAGATGCCAGTGAGCCAGGAAAAAAATTTAAGGGAAAAAAAATCCGATCAAAGGAGTAACCGTAAGTGTAAAGGGTCCTAGAGCAGGAATTAGGTAACCTCTGAAAAGAACACAAAGATAGCCAGGGAAACTGAAGACAGTCAGTAGAGCTGGGGCCAAGAGATAGGAAGCAAATTAGTTCAGGGGAGTAGAAAAAAGCCAGGGGATGCAGGACCTTGTGAGAAAAGATTTTAGGCTTCATTCTAAGTCTACTGAGGTTCACTGAAGGTTTTTACAGTGGTGTAGTCTATATTAAAACATTGTCACTGGCTGTGTAATGGAGAATGGGTTTAAGGAAGCCAAGCAATTGGCACAACTGCCATGCTATATCAACTTAGTCATCAAGTGAAGCCACCTCAGACCTCGGGATCTAAACGAGCAAGAAGCAGAGCCACAGAGAACAGATGCAAGAGTAGCAACATTCCCCAGGGAAAGCAGACACAGGTTAGTTGTAAGGAATGATAGCCACAGCATCTCATGGCCCACCACATATTTTGCTTTGTTTATTCTTTTTTTATATGTTTGTGATATATAATGAATACATTCACCCTGGAGAGTTGGTACATATACATACCACATCCTAGACCTTTTTACTTCTCCTCCTTTCTCTTTGCTCTCCTCTACCTCTATTCCTAGATTCCTCTCCCATCTTTAAAAGGTCTACCTCCTTACCTTTTTATTTTGCTCTTTAAGTTATTTATACGCTGAGTTTCTCATATAAGAGAAGCTATGTAACATTTAGACATCCGTATCTGATTTATTTTGCTTAACAATGTGGTCGCAAGGCGCATCCATTTCCCTATTAATGGCTCAAATTTATCCTTCTTTAAGGATGGCTAGTACTCAATTGTTTATGTACACCATATTTTCTGTATCCACTCTTCTGTTGGCAGACACGTAGACAATTTCCAAGATTCATCTATTGTGAGTTGTACTGTTAGAAACCTGAGGATGCACGTATCACTATAATGTGACTAATTCTTTGGGGAAGATAATCCAGAAGAGATATACCTGGATCAGTATTCTGTTAAATTTTTCTTTTTTTTTGGCTGAAATGTGACTTTGGTGCCATCTTTTCTGTCTCTGTGACCTTACACTAAAAATCCTGAGTGATGGGAGAGAGTAGGGCTTAGTCATCAGGTTAGGGGGGAAACCCCGTAAAATATGTAAACAGGCTCTGAAGTTGCAAAGGAGCCGGTCATAGGAAAGAGCGTTCCCCACGGAGAGAACAGCGAGTTCTAAATTTTGAATTGGGAAAGAACTCAGGGTGTGTTTAGAGCTGGAGTAAGGGCCGTTTTGCTGGAAAGGGTTTGTTCTAAAGTACTCTGTCCTTCTTGATGCTATTACAACTGGAATCGTTTCTTTCATTTTGGTTTTTGGGCACAATTTTAAACTATGATTGATATATATGCATATACATTTTGTATTTTTCAACGTTGTAAACTCACTAGTACCAATAGTTTTTTTAGTGGATTCCTTAGACTTTTCTATACGTAAGAACACGTCTCAAATTGGATCCGGGGGCCGGGGATTTGGCTCAAGTAGCACCGTGGCTACTTTGGAAGCACAAGGGCCAGAGTTTGATCCCTGGTACCACAATAAAGAAATAAATAAGTAAATTTTTAAAAATAAAAAATTGGATCTGCTTTAATTCTTTCACACACAAAAAAAAAAAAATGGGCAACGGTCAAAATAGTGACAGGGAAAATGAACTTTCTCAAAGAAAAGGAATTCCGAAGAATGCTCTGCAGGTCTCCACAGCAAAGACTGCGCCCCACCCACCCTGCTCCCGCGTGTCCCCACCCCCACCCCAGAACTCCACGTGCTTTGTTGTCCCCGACGCCATGGTGACGAGCACGCTGGTCCGCCACCTCCACCGGCTGGAGCAGAGCGGTGCGTGGCTCTGCCCGGGAACCCGCGGACCCGGCCCGGCCCAGAGCGCGCAGGAACCATGCCCGTGCAGCCGGCCCCGGCCGGGCGCAGCCAAGACGCCCGCGTGGGGGCCCCGGCGTGGCGCGAGGCGGCGCACGCCCTGACCCGCCAGGCCCACCTGGCGACCGGCCGCTGCGGCCAGGAGGCGGTGACCGTGTGGCAGCCCGCGGACGGCGTCCGAGACCCGCACGCGGCGCGCCACCTCTGCGAGCCTTGGCGCTTCCGCGTGGAGATGCTCGAAGAGGGCACCACCGTGCAGAAGCCGCCGCCGGGGGAAGGCGTCACGCTGCGGAAGAGCAAGAGGAAGCCCCGGCCTGGGACGCGCGCCTGCCGCTCCCGCTGCTCCGCGACGCGCGCGCCCTGCAGACCGCAGAGCTGGGGCAGGCGCATGCGCGGGGTGCGCGCCTCACGGCCGCCCGCCTCGACCGTGCGCAGCAGCAGGTCAACGCGCGGCTGGGGCTGGTGCGGCGCCAGCGCGAGGCCACTGACCGCGGGCTCAGCGAGGTGCGCGGGGGCCTGCTCGTCAACAGGCAGAGCGTCAAGCTGCGGGGCTACCGGCCGGAGCCAGAGAAGGTGGGGGACCTTCCCATCCCGCACCTAACTGCAACACCTGAGGCTTCAAAGGAGCTGGGGGTGCCCTCGTGTCGGCACACTCACTTAGCACGAACCGGGCCATGGATTTGATCCTCAGTGTAATAATGCATGATCAACGGGGGGGGGGTTATGCATGCCTAGAACCCCAGGAGGCTGAGGCAGGTGGATCGCTGTAAATTCAAAGCCAACCTGGGCTACCTAGTGCGTTCAAGGCCTGCCTGAACTGCATAGTAAGATCCTCTCTGCAGAAACAAACAAACACACTGAAGGCTTCGGCTCAGGCACTGAGCCTGAGAAAAACTTTCTCCCAGAGCCCAACTCCAGCCAGTGGACGTAAAAGATGAGGACACACACACCCCAGGTTGAGATGTCTATGTCTCAAGTCCCAAAGAGTGAGACCCCCAAGAGATGAGACTTACAGCTCCCTTTCCTAAGAGAAAGTCCTGGGCTCAAAGAAAACCTCCCCAAAGAGAATATATGTACACAGAGTATACACAGTGGAGTACTACTGAGCCATAAACAAGGATGCCTTCGAGTCATTTGTAAGAAAACCAGATGTGCCGTGAGACAGTAACGTTAAGTGACGTAAATCAAAGAAGTGTAACCATTGCATAATTCTATGAGAAACTCAAAGTATAAACAATTTAAAAGGCAAAGTAAAAGAGAGATAATAGGAAACAAGGAGATACATCTGCGGCAAATAGGAAAGAGACCAAGAGATAAAGGAAGGGGGAGGAAAGGGGGGGGAGAATTAAGAAGTGTTATGTACATGTTCTAACTCCTCACACTGAAAGTGACCATTACATACTGCCAACATGGACAAAGAAAAACTTTCAAAGTTAAACGGGAAATGTTTAAAAAGTCTTTCCACAGAGTCCAATCCATAAGCCCTTTTGGGCCTCACCACAAAATCACTACTCAGCTCCCCGGCCCAGAGAGGGAGAACTTTCCCTAATATGAGACCCTCGGTGTTCCAATTCCAGGGCAGAACCCCCCCCCCCAGCCTCTAGCTGAGGAGAGCAGATGAAACTCCTCTGAAAATGTGAAATAAAACCCGACGCCCCAGCTTCAGGGAGTGAAAACCCCTCCCCAGGCTCCATCTAGGGACAAAGCCCTGGGTCCTGAACCCAAGAGTTAAGCCTCGGGCCGTGGGTAAAAGGTGAGACCCCTCAGTCCCAGCCCTAGCAAAAGTCTCCCCGGAAGTAAAATGTCAGACCCCACCCCGAAAGATAAGAAACCTCTGAGCCTGCCTTCACAGAAATGAAACCCTGCTTGTAAGGTGAAATTATTACTGACAGGCCCCGTATCCAAACAGTAAGACCCCAAAGGGCAAATCCTCCTCATCCATATGACGAGGCCTCTCCATATGTGGCCAGAGAGAGGGATAAACCCATCACTGAGCGGGGAACCCGTTTTAGGAAGTGGGAACAACCCTGCCAGCGGTCTCCCATCTGTAAAGGGGAGAAGTCTCCAGCCCCAACCTCCAAAAAGTAAGATTCTCCCAAGAGAAGGCCCCTAAAAGGGTCAAATCTTATCATGCAGTGAGACTCCCCCCAAAGTGTAAGATTTCCCCCAACTTCATCCTCCAAATGTACAGTTGCTGCAGGTGGCAAGGTCTCTTCTCCCCTCGAAGGAGAACCCTCTTCGGGCTGCTCTCCTGGAGCGCAGTTCCCCTCTTGCTCTCTAGATCCCTGACAAAGCTGACAGCATGCTTACGCGGGAGAGAGACAAACTGAAATCCGTGAAGAGGAAAATGGAGAAAGATACGGAAAAGTCAGAGATCCTGCTCAAGGTAAGTGCCAGCTGGGTTCAAGTCGGGGGGCTGGAGAGCAATCAGTGCACGTCTAGTGGAAAAACTGTCCCGACCTTGGGAGCTGAGCAAGAGGAGGTGCCTCAACCCAAACCAGCCTGGCATCCGTCACATCCCCATTATGCCAAGTCGGGAAACGGGTACCAAGAGATGGAGCTGGACCTCAGAGTAACAGTGAGCGCCACCCTGTGTAACCATTGGACTCTTCAAGAAAACTCTCCTGTGCAACAGGAACTTGAAATCCTGCCTTTAGAGCTGGGAACACTGCAGCCCAGAGGGCGATGACCTAATCTGGGGCCTGGAGCCAGCCAGTGGCAGGGGTGTGGTTTCACCCAAGTGGCGCTGGGGGGCAGGGCGCCGGGGCGGCCGAGCCTCGCTGTGGGCTCGCTGTCCGCCGCCAGGGTCCTGCGTGCGGAAGCCACCTGGAGACTCGGGAGAAACTGAACAGGCCCCTGGTTCGCGTGTGCCAGAGACACGTGGGCGCCCGACTCCCCGAGGCCTCGCGCCTGACGCAGGTGCACCCCGCCCCCTCTCGGGAGCCCCCCCCCCCCGGCGAGGCCCCTCTCTCCGCGCGTCTCCTGGTCCCCTCGGGTAAGACGCCCTCCCAGGTCGGCCCGCAGGAGCCCAGCAACACCTGCGGCCCTTCGGCGCCTGTCTGCTCCCACACACGCCCCGAAGGCGCCCCTACAGGCGCACCTGGCCCCCGTGTCCCCCTAACCCAGGTTCACCCCGCCCCACACGTGCCAGGCAGGTCCCCTCTCTCGGTCCCCAGGTTGCCCGGCTGCCTCGGCACACCTGGCCCGGGTCCTTCCCTGCCGCCTCCAGCCCCACTGTGAGCTACGCGGCTCCCCGTTCCCAACGGGGCACAGCACCCCAACTGTGGCTCCGCCTCCGAGGCCCACCCCACTTCTGGCCCGCTCGCGCCCCCTGCCCACCTGGCCCAGGCGTGTCCGCCTACCCCAGATGGCACACCCGCCCCCCGGGACGCCGGCCGGTTGCAGCGCCACATCCTCCACATGCGAAGGACCCTGAAAGAGCTGCTCGACACCCGGGATAGACCCGCCCGGGGCCTCCGCTGCAAGAAGGTCGGGCTCGAGATCGACCACACCGTGGTGCGCCTGCGCCGTCGCCAGCAGCACCGGCACGTGGACTAGCAGGAGGCACAGCGCCTGGCACACGACAGCGCCTGGCACACGACCGGGACCCGCGCCCCAGCCCCCAGCGCGCAGCAGGTCCAGCGCTGTGCCCGAGAGACGCTTGGGTGGCCCCAACCCCTTCGACCGTCCGCGTGGGCCGGACCCCGGGGGCAGGAGGCTACCTGCTCGGCGGCCCTCCCTCCTCTCTGACTCCCTTCCCCTTTAGCCGAATTAGAATTAAAAACCCTAATTTTCATTTATCAGGCACCCACTCTGTGTCAGTCACTTTCCTTACCGCTCGTGCAGACAGTGTGTCCTGGAAGTGAACAGAACCGAAATCCAGGTTCTCCGGTTTATACCCGGGAGACCTTGGGCGAGTCGCTGTCCTCCTCTGTCCTCAGAGAACCTGTAAGACGCGAGGCCCCACAGAACCCCCTCACACAGCGGTGGTGAGGAGGACTTCACACGGCTGGTGACAGGGGCGCTACAGGCCCTGTATCTCGAGTGAACTGAGCTGGTGTGACCAGCATCTCCATTTTAAGGATGAGGAAATGGAGGGCGCAGAGGCTAAATGGGCTGTCCGAGGTCACACAGTCAGTAGCAAAGCTAACATTTGTACCGCTGCTATCGGAGCCTGTGCCCTGAGGACTCCCTGACCCCTGCTGGGACTCTAACCCCCCCCCAGAATTCAAAGCTGTAGACCAGGTGCTGACCTTGCAGCTGCGAGCAGGGCGCCTGCCCTCAAGGACACCACGCATTGACTCGGTGCTGTTGACACGAGCTCTGGGGTGCAGCTCGAGAGCGGGGACCCCCAGGAAGGCTGCCCTGATTGCATTCGCCCACTCGCCCGTCCCTCAGTTCTTCCTGTGTGGTCCCAAGGCCTGGTGAGCACCACCCCGGAACACTTCCGGTTGAAGGACAGTTGCAACCTGATAATTCCCAGAAGGTAGCGCGGGGAAGAGGGTTCTCTGTAGCTGTGAAACAGGCCCACAGGCTCTATATCCACCAATTCAAACAACCTCAAGTTGAACGTTTCAGGGAAAAAAAAAATGCATCTATCCTAAACATTCACAAAGTTTGTTTCTTGTCCTTAGTCCTTAAACACAGTACAACTTCTTTCAGTACTGAGGCTCAAAGCCAGGGGCACTCCACCACTGAGCTGCCTCCCCGGCCCCTTTCTTTTTTTTTGTTTTGTTTTGTTTTGTTTTGTTTTCTTTTTGGAGACAGGGTCTTGCTTTGTAGTTCAGGCTGGCCCTGAGCTCACTATGGTACCCAGGCAAGCCGCCGCGAACTCAGCAATCCTCCCGTCTCTGTCTCCCGAGTGCTGGGATTACAGGTGTGAGCCACCACGCCCAGCATTATATGTGGTAACCGGGGATCGAACTCATGTCCTTACGCTTGCGAGGCAGGCGCCGGAACCACTGAACTAACCCTCCGGCCCCCCGGCCCCTTTCTTTTCTGAGACACAGTCTTTCTAAATTGCCTTGGCAGGACTCAAAAGCACAATCTTCCTGCCTCAGCCTCCCTCAGAGCTGGGATTACAGATGTATGCCACTGTGCCCAACTCGGTCTAACAATGATCATCATTACATTAAATATGTTTGTTATCTGGAGGGGATTTAAAGTCCATCTGAGTTTGTGCACCAGTTTTACGTGAATCCCACACCATTTTACTTACGGTCCTCAAGCATCTTTGGGCCTTGGTAGCCACGGTTTCCTGGAGCCAACGCCTCAACACGTAAGGATGACTGACTGCGTTTCCTAAGTGACTCCTGGTCTACACCAGAGGCTGTGTTAGGTGCTGGGAACACATCACGAACCAAGGCAGACACGTCCTCCTCTCTTGGAACTGGCAGTGCATCGACCAAGAACGGCCTCACAAATCTCGGTCTTCTGGGGAGAGCCAGCCAATCACACGGACACAAGCACCGTCACTGGCTCATAGAGAAGGAAATGAGGTAGAGAAAAGTAAGCTCAGTGGCCCCAGGTGAGGATGCCAGCGAGGGCTAAAACAGAAATGAAGCCCGGGTCAGGCTCTGTGCTCGCTGTCTTGCTCCGCACTGGAAGCAGGGACCGAGGCCGTCATGAGACTCCGTGACAGCCACACAGAGATGAGCTCAGTTGTGCCCATTTGACAGGGAAGCGCTTGACAAAGAGCGTCCAGCCCAGGGTGACCACACTGGGCTGCAGAGCAGCTGTGTGTGCCCCAGAACCGCCAGGTGTCATGGTCAACTCCCCTTCTTTCAAAGAGGCACCCCACAGCCTACGGGGTGCGAAGGCTCTGGGGGGCTCACACTTCCACACTAGCGTCCTTCCGCTCGACGCTTCTTCCTGTACTGATGAAAACAGCACCAGGAAGCAGACAGGTAGCGAACTCCACTTGAACGTATTTAATAGACATAAGAGTCCACTCTTATTAATCACACATTCCATATTTGTGAATTTATCTGTTCACTAAAAAAAGCTGTCCTACCTCAAAAGTCAATGACAGGGCCAGAGGGTTAGCTCAGTGGTTCCGGCGCCTGCCTCGCAAGCGCAAGGTCCTGAGTTCGATCCCCGGTAACCACATACAATGCTGGGCATGGAGACACGCCCACCAACAATCAACACCGCATACCACAGTGCCGGGCGTGGTGGCTCACGCCTGTAATCCCAGCACTCGGGAGGCGGAGGCAGGAGGATTGCTGAGTTCGCTGCGGCTTGCCTGGGCACCATAGTGAGCTCAGGGCCAGCCTGAACTACAAAGCGAGACCCTGTCTCAAAAAGAAAAAAAAAAAAGTCAATGACAGTTTTGCAGCCATTTTCAGACATGGACAGAACAGGGACAAATTCTAGCCACTGGATGTCCAGTTTCCGCAGGTGGAATCAGGTGGGCCAATGTCTTGTTTCAGCCTGTCTGTGGTAACCAAGCTGCAGCGGTACTCACTCCCAACAAAAAAAGTTAAAACCTTTACCAGCAGAAGGCAGTTAAAGACCTCCCAACTCCTGGTATAAGTAGTCATAAGGCCGCAAGAAAAATACTGATGTGAGTTCCATTCATACTTCCCAAGGCGTCCTGATCTATGTTCCATAAGATGTGTACAGACCTCCTTACCAGCTCCTTCATCTGATGCTAAGGCCTTCTGTAAGCCAGAGGGAAATGGTCTTGTCACAACTGTAGTTCTAAACTTATATTATTAGACACAACGCAGGTGTACCCGGAAGTCTTCAGGGTGCTAGGTGATCCAGGGAAAGACATTCTTTAGATAATCACATTTGCTCCTCTTTCCATATCCCCCAGCTCAAGAGCTGGGGATTTAGCTCAAGTGGTACTGCGCCTACCCGGGAAGCACAAGGGCCTGAGTTCGATCCACAGTACCACCAAAAAAAAAAAAAATTGTGCTGCCATAACCCCCGATTCATAAAAACCCTGATGCTGTGGTTCCTCTCTTGGAAACTCATCCACTATCTCTCTTAACAATGTCCTCTCACCTATTTAAACTCATCTTTTCCATGTTCTTGGGCTGTTGGTAAATTCTTTTTACTACTATGGAAACAAAAGCTTATAAGTATGGATGGGGGTGGCGGGTTTAAGGGAGGGCAGGGGAATTAGAAAAAATAAGAATCAGGGGGCCAGAGATTTAGCTCAGTGGTTCCAGCACCTGCCTAGCAAGCACAAAGCTCCTGGTTCAATCCCCAGTAACCATATACAGCAATACCAGGCATGGTGATTCATGCTCAGCAGCAATCAGCACCACATACCACAGTGCTGAGAGACAGGGTCTCGCTTTGTAGTTCAGGCTGGTCCTGAGCTCACTATGGAGCCCAGGCAAGACTCGAACTCAGCAATCCTCCTGCCTCTGCCTCCCAAGTGCTGGGATTACAGGCGTGAGCCACCACGCCTGGCATTGTGGTACGTGGTATTGATGGCTGGTGGGCATGAATCACCATGCCCAGCATTGTAGGTGGTTACCAGGGATAGAACCCAGCACCTTGTGCTTGCGAGGCAGGCACCGGAACCACTGAGCTAAATCTCCGGCCCCAGGTCCAAATTCTTAATGATGAATGTGATCATAATGAATTTGTAAAATGTAACAATAAACAATTAAAAGATAATTTTTTAAACATTGTTTTTACCACTGGCATCACCAGCCTTCCATATACTCTGTCACATGGCCAAGGTGTCCTTGTCACAGGCTATTTAGCAACCTGTGTTTTTGCATTTTTATGATGATTTTGATGTTCAAAATGCCCACGGATAAAGTGCTGAAATGTAGTCAAATGTGTAAGGTGAGGAGCCGCTCTCATGTCAGACAGGCTTCATGCAGGCATGATTTACAGCGGCTCAATGTGAAGACATCAACTGTGTATAACTTAAGGTATCTTTAAGCAGAAACAGAAAACATGACTGTGCATCGGTCTGTTGACAAAAATATTGGAAGCACAGGTTTACCCCCTAAACCTGTATTTCTGGGGACTCATGTTTCTGTACTCGCTGATTCAGTGTTTGAGGCAACTTCGCAGAACTTGAGCCGGCGAAGATGTGGGTGGCACTGTAGGAAAACCTTAAGCGATAGAGCAGTAACCAGGTGCTGATAAGGTGGAATAGTTTCACCCAGGTAGATCTGAAGGGGAAAAGGAGAAACACGTCAGGAAATGGAAGTGGCCAACTGCAAAGCTGCAGTGTAGACACTAGAAGAAAAAAACATCCCTGGTCCCGCTTCCTCCTTTGCCTGGGTTTTTATTGCTAGCACTGTCCGAGCAGTGAGTCCTTTCTTGTTGAGACAGGGTCTCACTAAGTCGCCAAGTTGCCCAGAATGGTCTCAAACTTACAGTCTTCCTGCCCTGGCCTCCCAGAGTGCCAGGGTCACGGGTGTGCACCGCCACGCTCACTGTGAATCCCTTTGCTGCCACCTTTACCCACTCTGGTTCCCAGAAGCTCGCACAGAAACGCCCAGCTCTTTCCCGGTCAGGCCTCGCCCATGGGTTGCAGCTCGTCCTCCCTGCTGACTCAGTCCCTGCGACGTTCCTGAATCTAGTTTACATAATCCCCCCTCGTTGCCTCAGAGCCAAAGTTTCAGCTGCTTCTCCGGGCGGGCGAGAGACTCAGGCCCTCGCAAACCTGCCAAGGAAACCACAGGGTGGGCGGCGCCCTCCACACATGAGGGCTGACGAGACGGACGAGGAACAGTGGGAAGCGTTTAGTATGAGCCTTAGACTGAACTTCACAGACTGTGCTGGGAAAGCCACAGGAGTCGGAAGCAAACACTGGCAATTAGGCGTGTGTTCCATTAAAAGACATCTGCACACAGAAGGAGACAGTCAGCTGGGTGAGCAGACAGCCTACAGAACCAGAAGAAAATATCTGCCCCTAGCCCTCTCACAGGTTAGTACCCGGAAGACAGGAGAAAATCTTAGAGAAACAAACAACCCAGTTTTTAAATGGGCAACTGATCTGAACAAACACTTCTCAAAGGAAGAAATACAGATGGCCCACAAATACGTGAAAAGAGCTTGATCTCATTAGCCGTCAGGGAAACGCAAATCAAAACTTTCAGTGAGATCCCACTGAATCTCATGCACTTAGAATGGCAACTATCAAAAAAAAATTTTAAATAGAAAACAGATATGCAAATACCAGATCTTTTCTTTGATATAAGTACCTGTAGAGGTAAGTAAAGGAGCTCTAGAATGTATGATCGTTTCTGTAACATCCAAAACGAATTTGGTGTGGGAACGTAATGTGGGGAAGGAATAAATATGATTTCGAAAAAAATAAAAGAAGATGTATATAGGGGGTGGGTGGGCAGGGATGTGGGTAAAAATGAGAATTGACCTGTGTAACATATTGGTACAAATTCCCCAATGCTTTGTGTGATTGTGAGCTGTGTATATAATGTACCAATAAAGTTTATTGAATAATGAAAAAAAATTTTAATGTTGGTGAGATTATGAAGAAAAAGGAACTCTTACACATTGTTGGTGGGGTGTAAATTAATTCAATCACTATGGATAAGAGTGTGGCAGCCGCTCAGAAACCCAAAAGAAAACCACCCTAGGAAATAGCTGTCCACACCTGGGTGTTTAACAAAAGGAAATGAAATCAGCACACCAAAGAGAAATACGCACACGTATGTTTATTGCTGCATTGTTATCTCCTGTCACCCCAACTCCACTCTCAGGGATCGGGCTCAGGACCTGGTGCTTGCCAGGCAGGTATGATGCTTTGTTCCTGCACTATTGACATCAGCCAAAATTCAGAACTAACCTAGGTGCCCATCGACAGATGAATGTATGAAATGAAAATGGTCCACATATGTAATGGAGTATTAGGCAGCCATAAAGAAGAATGGAATCTTGTCATTTGTAGCTAAGTGGACCAAAATTAAGGTCACTGCATTAAGTGAAATAAAGCACACGCAGACAGACAAATACTAAATGCTCAATTCCTATGTGGAAGTTAAAAATAAAAGACCAACTTGAAACTAGAAGAGTAATTGCTGAGCATTGAGAAAGCCGGGGGGATTGCAAAAGGAGAGATTAGATTCAATCAGACAACCTCATTAATGCATAAGATTAAAGTATGCCAATAAAAATAAAATTTAAAAGATTGGCAATGTCTTGTGCCTAAAAGTGTCATCTGTAGGACATTGCTTATCATGATGCAGGTTCTTGGGCCAAATCTCAGACTTACAGAACCTGACTCTTAGGCACTGACTGGGCCTAGGAATCTGCATCTCTCATGCGTTTTCCTGAGGATCCCTCCATGGATACTTCTCTGTTCCCAGAGTCTCGGGGTGACTTACCAGTGGGGACAAAGGACCCACAAAGGTGCTTTCTTGGCAACTAGTTTGCAAAAGGAAAAATATGAATATAATAATAATAAATACAGGGAAATGATAGAAGGTACCAGAACAACTCCAGGCACCTTGAGCCACTTGATGTTTTACAAAGGGGCAAAAAATATTGTTCGGAGAAAGATGTCTCTTTAACAGTGTTGTCTGAAAAACTATTTACACACATAATTCCAGGCCCCTGTCTCTAATGATAGCCTAAACCAAATTCAAAATGGATCAAAGATCTAAATATTAAAATGAAAAAACAACCTGCTGGAACATAAAGTAGGGGAAAGTCTTGAATATATAGGCATAAACAAGCACTTTCTGAACAGAAACCCAATTATACAAGAAATAACACAGAGGGCCGGAGGGTTAGCTCAGTGGTTCCGGCGCCTGCCTCGCAAGCGCAAGGTCCTGAGTTTGATCCCCGGTAACCACATACAATGCTGGGCGTGGAGACACGCCCACCAACAATCAACACCGCATACTACAATGCCAGACGTGGTGGCTCACGCCTGTAATCCCAGCACTCGGGAGGCAGAGACAGGAGGATTGCTGAGTTCGCGGCAGCTTGCCTGGGCACCATAGTGAGCTCAAGGCCAGCCTGAACTACAAAGTGAGACCCTGTCTCAAAAAGCAAAAAAAAAAAAAAAAAAAAGAAATAACACAGAATCACCAAATGGGATTACATCAAATTAAAAATCTTCCACACAAAAAAAGAAAAGAACAATAGAGTGAGGAGACAACCTACAGAACTGAAAAAAAAAATTGTGCCAACTACTCAGATAGAGGACTAGTATCTAGAATAGGTAAAGACTAAAATAATTAGGTCCCCCAATACAAGATCCAATCAAGAAACAGACAACTGAAATGAGGAGACATTTCTCAGAAGAACAAATGGCCAATAGATACACGAAAAATTGTTCAATATCATTGGTCACTAGAGAAAAAGGAAATCAAAATGGTACTGACATTTCTCTTAATCTTTAAAGAATGGAGACTATCAAAAAATCAAGTAAGATGTTTGAAGAGGCTACAGGGAGAAAGGTAATCCTTCTACACTTTTGGTAGAAATGTAAATTAATATAACCACTAAGAGAATCAAAATGGAGAGTCTTCTAAAACCTAAAAATAGATATGCCATCTGACCTAGGTATTTCCCTTCTAGGTATCTTGCCAACAGAATTAAAGACATCATATTACAGGGATATGTTGCTTACCCAGGTTTAAAGCGGTCAAATTCATAAGAGCTAAATCTCGAAAGCAGCCTATACATTCATCAACAAGTGAGTGAGTAAAGAACATGTGATATGCAGGCACAATGTAGCACCACCCTGCCAGAAAAGAGGCTGTATTTGAGTCACTTGTAGGAAAAGCAAAGCATCTTGAAACCATAATGTTAAATGAAACAAATCAGACACACAATCTTAAGTATCACATAGTTCTCTTATATGAGAACCCCAACGTATAAATAATTAACAGAGCAAAATAAAAGATACGTAGTAAGCAGGAAATAGGGAAATAGATCTTTTACAAATGGAAAGAGAGCCAAGAGATGGAGGGAGGGGGATGAAGGGGAAAAGAATTAAAGTGTATTATGTACACGTACCAGTTCCTCACAATGAATGTTGTTACTATGTACTGCAAAACCATACTAAAATTTTAAAACAAATTTAAAGAAATAATAATATAAGTTGAATAACATATTATATATACTATATGCTATGTTATCTATTCCAGTAAACAACAGTATACCTATTATGATTACTGTATTAAAAGTTAAAATTCTAGCCAGTCATGGTAACACATGCCCAGAATTCCAGCACTCAAGAGGCTGACACAGAAGGATTGCTGTTAATATGAGGCCAGCCTGGGCTACACAGTGAGTCCAAGGCCAACCTGAAGTACATAGCGAAATGCTGTCTCAAAAAAGGTAAGAGAGGGAGAGAGAGAGGGAGAGGGAGAGAGAGAGGGAGGAGAGGGAGAGAAAGAAAGAGAAAGAGAGAAAAGAAAGAAAGAAAGAAAGAGAGAGAGAGAGAGAGAGAGAGAGAGAGAGAGAGAGAGAGAGAGAAAGAAAGAAAGAAAGAAAGAAAGGGGGAGGGAGGGAGAAGAAAATCCCATCTTAGGTTATTTCATTTGTGCACCGAGGCAGTTTCCCTAATTTTCTTACTTTCGTAAAATGTGTGTAACAAAATGTATCATCTTAGCTCTTTTTAAGTGTGCAGCCCAGGACAGGCATTTGCAGAGCTGGAAAGCATCGTCACCATCTATCTCCTGCAAAATGGAAGCACTTTGCCCACTAAACAATAATCTGTCATCCTGTCCTCCCTCCAGATTCTGGCAATTATCACTGTACTTTCTGTCTCTACAATTCTAACTACCCTAGAGATCTCATATAGGCTCCCTCACTGCAATTTTTAAATATGTTATGAGGGAAGATAAAAGTATCTCAAGTATCATAAAATTCAACCGCTGGCCCTGCAACTCCACCCTTAGACAGTGGGCACATGCACCTCAGTCAGTCAGTCAGTTTATTAAAATAATTCAATAGCTTCAGATAAGCCCCCTCCCGTGTGAAGTTTGAGAAGGCATTTTCTTTTTGCAAGCAAAGTGTTCTGTTGATTTCACTCCTGCATTGGTCTGCTTTTCATTACTATAGCTAAATATCTTAGCCCCAGCAGATTTATAGAGAAAAGAGGTCCACTTAGCTCACAGCTCCAGAGGTGCCTGCACACCTTTGATGCTGGCGGGGACCTCGTGGCAGATGATGCATTCAAGAATGAGAAACTAGAGCATCAGACAGGAAGCAGAGATGGGCTCAGGGTGGGGCTCGTTCTTGTCACCATGTAGAACTAGCTCCAGGTTCCACCAGAACTGCCTTGTCCCTTCCAAGAACCTCGACCCAGTGACCTATGAATCTCCCACTAGGCTCCACCCCTTAAAAGTCTCACCACCAACTGACATCGACATGCCCCTGACTCACAACCCCTTAGTGAATACATCACGTGCAAACCACCTCCATTCTTTTTTGTTTGCTTAAATTTATTCTATTGGTATACTTTATATACACATCATGATCACAATAGACACACAGCTATAATCCCAGCACTCAAGAAGCTGAAAAAGGAGGATCACAGTGAGTTCAAGACCAGCCTGGCTAAATAGTGAGTGTTAAACCAAGCTATATAGTGCAACCCTGTCCCAAGAAGCCAAAACCAAAGAAAGTTAGTAGCATTGAGTATATATATATGCACAATGTTGTGCAATCATCACTGCTGTCTAGTTCCAAGATATTTCTATTACCCCAAAAGAAGACCCTGTACCCATTAGTAGTTCCTCCCTGTGTCACTCTAAGGAAGAAAATGTCTAACCATAGAGGAATCCTTTGAGAGGTAATGAATTCTCTGATACAGAAGCAATCAAGCATAGGACCGAATGTTCCAGAGATGCTGTGCAGGGGAATCTCACTTAGAATTAAACAGTGGTTCTCAACAAGGCATGAGCCTGCTCCCCTTGGGCACGTCTGAAGACATTTTTGCTTGTCACAATGGGAAACTGAAGATGCTGCTGGAATCTAGTGTGTAGAGGCCAGCGATGTTGCTAGAAGTAAACAGTCCACAGAATGCCCTGCCCCACACCATGACAGAGAGGTACTCTGTTGAAAATGTCATCAGTTCAAAATTGGCTAATCCTGGGCTAAATTAAGTTCCTCTCAATATCAAGTTTGAAGTCAAAAGTTATTTGGTTACTTTTTTTTTTTTTTGAGACATTTCTGTTACCCAGGGTAGTTCAGGCTGGTCCTAAGCTCAATATGTAGCCCAGGTAAGCCTGGAACTCAGCAATCCTCCTACCTCTGCCTCCTGAGTGCTGGGATTACAGGTTTGAGCCACCAAGCCCGGCATTTGTGGTATGTGGCACTGATTGCTGGTGGTTTTGAGCCACCACGCCCAGTATTGTTATAGTGGTTACCAGGGATTGAACCAGGGACCTTGCACTTGCAAGGCAGGTGCCAGAACCACTGAGCTAAATCTCCAGCCCTACTTTTTTATTATAACGCACACCAATTATACAAGTTTGTGGAAGTCAGTGAGATACTTCTGTCATGGTTTCGGTTTGGTTTTTTTGTGGGGTTTGTTTTTTTGTTTTGTTTGTTTGTTGTTGTTGTTGTTGGGGTGTGTGTGTGTGTGTGTGTGTGTGTGTGTGTGTGTGTGTGTGTGTGTGTGATACCAGGGATCAAACTCTGGCCCTTGTGCTTCCAAGGTAGGTACAGTACCACTCGAGCTAAATCCCCAGCCAGTGTGATAGTTCTATACATGATGTACATTGATCATATCTGTCATATTTCTACCTTGCCACCCCTCTCAATCCTTGGGAGTCACAAAAACGCAACTCATTGTAGTTAAATTTTGGGAGTGTCATGTACGTCCATCAACAGATGAATGGATAAAAAAAAGGTGTCTACATATGATGGAACACTACCCTGCCATGAAAAAGGATAGGCTTGAGTCACTTGTAGGAAAATGGATACAACTTGAAACTATATTTTAAATGGAATAAATCAGGAATACAAACTGAGGTATCCCGTTGTTTCTCTTATATTAGAACCCCAAAATATCAATAAAGAGCAAAGAAAAAGATAATAGGAAACAAGGTGATAGATCTCTTGCAAAATGGAAAGGTACCAAGAGACAGAGGGAAGGGGAGAGGGAAGAGAAGTAAAAAGAATTGCAATATGTTACATACATATAGCAGCTCCCCACGATGAATATATTTGTTATGCGCTACAAACATGTACCCCAAAATTTTAAGCAGTAAAATTAAGTTAAATTCTAAATCTGTCACAAAACAATATTGCAATTGGCTATTTTTGTGCATCTTTTGTTCCATTTACAGTGACATTCCAAGGTGCCAGGACAAGTCATACATCTCAAACTAAGACCTCTAACTGGGCATGGTGGCACTTCCCTGTAACCTCAGCACTTACAGGCTGAAGCAAGAAACGCTCAGTGAGCTTCAGGCCTGCCTGCGGTACATAGAAAGTTCAAGCTCAGCCTGAACTACACAGTGAAACCCTGCCCCCAAAAAGCAAACAAAAAACTCTTAAGATCTCCATGCTCACTGTCTTAGAGTCAGTAAACCAAATGGTAAATTATTTGCCCTGAATATAGGGTTGGAGAGGGTGATTATTTAAAAATTCTCCCTGTAGCCAAATGAGGTGGTATATCCTGATAGTCTCAACTACTTGGAAGGCTAAGGAAGATTGCTTGATCCCAACAATTGAGGCCCATCTGCAATATAGCAAGCTGATGTTTACCAAAACAGTTAAAAGAAAAGAAGAAAGAAAATGGGAAATATCCAAAAGGAATTTGGTGTGGGCACGTAATGAGGGGAAGGAATAAATATGATTCAGAAAAAAATAAAAGAGTATGTATATAGGGGGGAAGGAGGGGGTGGGTGGGTACAGATGTGGGTAAAAGTGAGAATTGACCTGTGTCACATATTGGTACAAATTCCCCAATGTTGTGTGTGATTGTGAGCAGTGTATATAATGTACCAATAAAGAATTCAATTTAAAAAAGAAAAGAAGAAATGTTTAATTCAGATTCACTATTGTGTAGGCTGAGGACTATGGTCAGTTAGCACCTGTTTGCTTTCAGGCCTATGGTGAGGGAGCACAGCGTAGTTGGAACAAGCAGCAGAACACATCTGCTCACCTGACAGACAGGATGTGAAAGGAAAAGAAGAGAGTCCCTCAATCCACTTCCAGGTCATGTCTCCAGTGACATCACTTCCCCCAGTGACTTCACTTCCTCCCAACAAAGTCCCAACTCATACAGATTTCACCACTTTTCTGTGATGCCAGGAGTTGAGGACCCAGCCTTCCACACATGAGCCTTTGTAGACCATCCAGATCTAAAGAGTAGCAAATCCAAAATAGACAAATCCATAAAGAATAAAAGAATGATTATGGGGCC
>PVIC010030072.1:0-22136 GCA_004025085.1 Thryonomys swinderianus
GGCACTGTGGTATGTGGTATTGATGGCTGGTGGGTGTGAGTCACCATGCCCAACATTGTATGTGGTCACCGGGATCGAACTCAGGACCTTGCGCTTGCGAGGCAGGTGCGGAAACCACTGAGCTAAATCTCCAGCCCCATCACGTTTATTATTAAGTAAGTTAAATCTGGATGATTCACTTAAAATACAATCTTTCCAGTTATCTCTAGAGGCCAAGTGAATGATGGGTTACTGTACGACAGCAAATATTTGTCAAAATATAGATACCTGCTGGCCCTCAGAGGAACTGAAGTTCTCTTGCCTTTGACTCATGGCCACAGAAGGCATTTCTGTATTTCATGGTCCTAGCGCGGCCGCTGGGACACAGTGGAGCTGGCCAGGCCACAGAGAAACCGAGCACCAGCCAGCGCTGCTCTCCCGGACGTGGTCCGCGGCACCGGGAAAGCCGTGGCCTCGTGGGTCTGAGCATGGCCTGCGGTCTCCTGCTTGTTATTGTTGGTTGTTCCTTTTGGACTAGGGCTGCAATATTCCAACAATGTGTTCCTGACAGCAGACCAAACAACGTTTATTTCTTTCTTATGTTTTTGGTGGCTGGTTCTCCTGTTTACATGCCTGCCTGTAAAACACTAATGTTAGAAGGAGAAAACAACTCACCAGCTGCCTTTGGGGGCTGGTCACAGCTCCCTCCCAGCATTAGCTCAGAAGCCAGGACACCGAGAAATGCCCCTGCTGGGAGCTCTTCCCCCCTGTGCCCCTTGAAAGCAATGCTTTCAGCCTATACACAGGAACTCGCTGGCGGGAGCTCCGGGGAGGGATGGAGGGCCAGCCTGGACTGGACTCAGGTGGATCTCTCAACCTTGGCTCTGCTGACACCAGGGGCCCAGTCCTTCCATGTGGTGGGTGCATGATAGGATGTTTAGCAGCGTCCTTGTTATCTATCTACCCTCTAGACTCCAGCTGTAACCTCTCAGTTTCACTCCAGTTCTCCAGATGAACAAGTCTCAGACTTCTTCAGTCTCCTGGGTAATGAAGCTGCCTACCCTGAGAACCACCATGCTGAAAGAAGATGGGCAGAGACCTTAGCCATCAATCTCCTTAGGAATTGGGGTCAAGGGACTAAATTCATGTCTCAGTGACTTTCTCCATAGCACTTGGCTATGAGATGTGTAGGCTATTGTCCTTTAAAGCAATGCCATGCAGGTGAGGAGTTAGACCTGTTCTGTGTGCACTCTGGGTTGGCTGGACACTTTCTGGGAGGAAAGGTGTCCCAAGGGTCTTGGGTGAGGCTGCTGTTTCAGTGGGCAGGCTGGGTATCTTTTCTCCATTTTTCTAGAACCTTCTTTACCCTCTTCTCTCATGTTCTGCACTTGAGTTTGACCTGTAGGTGATTCATTGGGCTTCTGGATTCCAGCTGGAAGGATAGGAGAGACCTCTTTGGGACAAAACCCAGGGGGACAGAAGAGTCATCCTCAAAGGATGGTCAGGTGTCTAAGAATTGCGGAGCAATGAGAGACGGTGATTCATATACATCCTTCATACCCTAGGCCCCAAGATGGACCAGAGTATGATTAAGAAAGTCAATAGTGAAGTTCATGTGGAGATTCACCTACCATGGTGAGAACTGCATATACACCTCCAGTGCAGCCATTAATACAGAAGCTAAATAATACAGTCTTGTGTATATGCCTTGAAGGTGCTAAATGTGGACTACTTTGCTCTAAGCTAATGATATCTACATTTTTTGGATGTTTACTATGTTTATACATCATGTTGTAACACTGACAATAAAATCAACAACCACTGTTAATATTTATTAGTTGCTTATTATACGATGGAACTATGTTAAGTAAGTTTATCGTATCTTTACAAAACCCTTATAAGAAAGATTCTAGTATTTTCTGGATTTTGCTGATTAGAAAACTAAGTTCTAGAGAGATTGTGAACTTGTCAAGTTCACTGGGCTACAGTGGTAGAGTGGGGGTCAGAGCCAAGCAGTCTGACTTCATGGCCTATGCTGTATACTTGGGTTCGGTGACTCAGAGCTCAGAGCTCTGGGATATATGCCAGCATCTGTCCCCGCTTTACTATCCCCATGTTGCTATAAGAAGCCTGAGCTTCTGGGGCCTTTAGCTTGTTAGTCTTGAAGGGGAAGCTGATCATTCTCCCTCATGCTCTGAGACCAACGACTGTTTCAAATACTTTGAACAACAAAAACTATAACATGTTGCCCAGCAAAATTAAAGGGTACATAAATAAATATTTGTGCACCAGAAGGACAAATATTGATAGAATAACAGTCTCTATAAAATGGTGCAAGGTTCAACATCCTTTCAATCAAAATCTTAGTAGGCTTTTTTCTTGCAGAAACAGATAAACTAATTTTAAATTTCACACGGCAACACAAAGAATCTAGAATAACAAAAATGAAACATAACCACAAAACTAATAAAAGAAAAAGTTGTAGAATAATACTGTTCAGTTTCAAGATTTAAAAGCTACACTGATTAGGTGGTATGGGATCTTACAGACATTAGACCAATAGAATAGAAATAGGCCTACAAAGTAAGAACACCTGGCTTGTAGAAGCACAAAAAAAGTTAGAAGAAAAACAGTGCACTCAACATACAGTACTGGTACAAAAGGCTTCAGATGTAAAATAATGAACTTCAAGCCATATCTTTGTCCCTTATATATTAAGGTAAAATAGATCAGACATAAATGTAAAATCTAAAACTATGAAAATATAGAAGAACTGCCTGTGACCTTGAGTTAGACAAAGATTTCTTAGCACACCAAAACATGATCCATTAAATAATGTATTTATAAACAGGACTTCATCAAATTTAAAAGCATCATCCCCTTTAAAGACACTACTAACAGGGCTGGAGATTTATCTCAGTGGTGCCAGCGCCTGCCTACCAAATGCAAGGTCCCTGGTTCATCCCCAGTAACCACATACAATAGTACTGGGTGTGGTGACTCACGCCCCCCCAGCAATCAGTACCACACACCATAATGGCGAGCATGGTGGCTCATTCCTGCAATCCCAGCACTTGGAAGGCAGAGGCAGGAGGATTGCTGAGTTCGAGACTTGCCTGGGCTACACAGTGAGCTCAGGGCCAGCCTGAACTACAAAGCGAGACCCTGTGTCAAAACAAAACAAAAACCACAATTAACAGGACGAAAAGAAGCTAGATGCTGCAAAATAGTCACATCCACAATACATAAGAAACTAAAAATTCCATCCACTTAAAAATGGGCTCCAATAACTCATATGGTTATTGGAACCCACATCCAGCCTGACCTGGAATCTCTTTGTCTTTCTGAAATCCTACTTGTACTTGGGGATGCTGGTATGTACTGCGGGCACAGCGACTTCATGTTTTGATAAAATTTGCATAATGAAATGCTGCTCCACTGAAGGTAACTGCATAGAACAGAATTTGTTGTTTTGTTGTCAGGAACAAACAAAACCTACAGCATGATTTCTGGTACTGGGAGAAGTGCTCCAGTTCAAAGTGAATTTTAAGTCTTTAAGCAGTTGCCGGGAAGCAAACCCTGGAGGCTGGCAGCTGCCGAGCCCTGCCTATGGGCACGGCCTGCAAGAGGACAGGACTCTGTGAGTGACTGGGGGCGGGGCTGCATCTGGCCTCACTCCCCTTGTCCCCGTCCTCTCATCCACAAATCCCTGCTACTGGCACCTGTCTGGGCACCTCCCCTCAGCAGCAGCCATCCCTCACTGCCCAGCATGAATTCCCAACAGTTCTTCCTGCATCTCCCACCGTGTACCTCACCCAATCCACCATGGATAGGATTGCTGGAAAACCTTCCCAGGTGCTGTCCCACCCGGGGCCACTCTCTGCCATGGGGTCTCCCAGACCGGGTCATCCGACCCCGGGGATGCAGCATGTATCCCTGAGTGGTGTCTGTGTCCCTGCCTAGAACACAAATTGCATGCAGCCTGGGGCTTTGTATTTTCTGTCCCTCTATATGTCATGAGGATGTGGGACAGTGGTGGCAGTCTATGGCCGTCCAGTATTTGTGGTGCTCTGGAGAATTCTCTGCTTATACTTGCTTTTGGCAAGGAAGAGTAAAAATGGGATGTTCTGTTAAAAGATGGGGGACAATATTTGAATAGACTTTTTTTGAGGACATAGAGATGAGAAATACACTAAAAGATTCTTTGGTATCATTAGCCATTAAGAAAATCCAAAGTAAACTACTATAAAATACCACTACACACCTAACAGAATGGCTAAAATTAGGAGAAAAATCTGACCATGCCAGGTACTGGTAAGGCTGTGCAGGAAATGGGATTCTTGTACACTGCAGGAGGGGATAGCTCAGCAGTTTCTTAGAAAGGTAAGTGCAAGTATACGCCAGCCATAAGGCTTAGCTATCTATTCCTAGTTATTTACCTAAAGGAAAAGAAAGCCCATTTCCATACAGATACTTTAACATAATGTTCCTAGAGCATTATTTGTAATTACCCTAAACTGAGAATAACTCAGGTGTCCATCACAGATGAATGGATAAACACACTGTGGTTTGGCCATATGAGAACACTACTCAGCAACTATGAGAAGAAAGGAAGGACTGATAAACCCTGCAGCGTAGAAGAAACTCAAACTAAGAACACCAAGTTTCAAGAAGCTGGCATAGATGCACTCACTTCCATAGATTTCTGGGAACTCCGAATTAATTCTAGTGAAAGACAACAGTTTGGTGATTCCTAGAGAGGGAGCCAGGCAGGAAGGGGCAGGAGGTGAGTTTACAAGGAAGTGAGGAAATTTTTGGAGGCGATGGCTATTTTCATTATCTTGCTCGTGGTGATGCATCCGCAGGTGTGTATGTGTGTCAGCTTTGTCTGAGTTTGCACTTTGTGTGACACTTATTGTGTATCAGTTATTTCTCAGTAAAGCTGTTTGAAGTAAAGCAAGTGGTTGGTATCTATGGATGGAGAAAATATACTTTAAAAGTTCCGGTTAGCATACATTTGCTTGTACATACTTATAACATTCAATGTGATATTTTAATACATGGATATAATGGGTAATGATCAGACCAGAATAACCGGCAGATTCCTCGACACAAATGTTCATCATTCCTGTGTTGTCAACATTCAAAATCCTCTGTACTAGCTATTTTGATATATACTATTGTGCTCGCTTTGGCAGCACATATACTAAAATTGAAATATACTATTAATTACCCTCCACTGTATTTCCTACTATGCTATTTAACTTTAGAAGTTATTCGACCTGTCCACCTGCAACCCCGAACCTCTCCATCCCTCACCCTTCCCAGGCTCTGGTATCCACTGCTCTACCTCTATTTATGTGAGTTAAGAATTTTAGCTTACACATGTAAATCAGTACATATGGTATTAGCCTCTCTGTGCCTGACTTTATTTCACTTAATGTAACGTCCTTCTATTCCATTCACACTGCTGCCGTTGGCAGGGTTTCATTCTTTTTACGGCTGAAAATAATCTGTTGTGCATATGAAGCCACTCTCTTTGCCCCCTCCATGCACTGCTCCTCACGTACTGTGTTCTATATTTCTATTCAAGGCTCTGTTATCGGCCTTATGACCTGGTTTTCTATTTCATCCAAATTTGACTAAAATTCACCACCTCTGACACATAAAATTCCAAACAGAGTTGGGGCTGGGGGCAGAGGGTGGAGGAGGGACAAGGGTAAGATGCCCAGCTGTCTTCCAGCAGGTGACAGGTGCCACGTAACCTCCCACCTTCTGGAAGCTGAACTTGGTAATGAGCAGCTGCTGTATTTATCACCTAACAATTACTGCAACTGGAGAAGGTGTGCAAAAGCCTGGAAAACATTGCCCTGTTGACCGAGTTGGTGTCTTTGATGAAGCTGGGAATGGCAAAGTCCCAGATACAACTGAGGTGCAGCCCATGGCCTGTTAAAATGGTCTTGATTCCCTGGATCCCTCTGGTCTGCAGGCTGCTTCTGGTTACAATATGGCAATTGTTTTGTCAGACCGCTACACATAGTCACAGCGTTAGAACGACGTGATCTCAGCTTCCTATATGTTCAGTCAAAATCACAGGGAGCAGGTCCAGCTGCAGTTGAGGGAGAGCACAGGGTGAGGGTTGAGGGTTGCTGGGTAACGTGTCATCTGCTCACGTACATCCCAGGGAGTGGTGTTGGCCTAGAAGAGCACATTGTGGCCTAAGACCCGTCCGGCTCGCAGAAGTGGTTTCACCGGCACATGGACAGTACAGCCAGCACAGCATCGTACAGGGTGATATTAAAGTAACATTCACTCGCAAATAGACCAGAGTGCTTTGAGGCTGCTGCCAAGATACTTTCTGCATGACAAAGCAGATCATCCCAAGGTTGCTGGATACATCCACAGAACCCGAACCAGACCTCCGAGTGGGGCCGAGGACGGTGCTGCTGATGACTTCGGCACTCCTGCCCACAAAGGGAATACGATATCATAGCAGAGGAGCCGCAGTGCTTTGGCCAGCACTGCCACGACATGCGTTCCCTAGATATATCCAGGTTAGTGGGCTCTGCTGTCTGGAGGGCGATGGCTTTTTCCTGCTGCCTCGGCTAACCAAGTCGGGCTCACACAGCCTTCCCCCAGTCAGGCACAACGCAGCTACTTTTGTCAGCTCACTAGCTTGTCCTATACGCACGCCCTGCTCACTTCTGCATCTGCACGGGCAGGACTGGAGTTGGAGGTCTGTGCACGCTCCTTTATTGCACATACATGGAGCGTGTCTTGGCCAAATTCCACAGGTGGATGACGGGACCTGCTTTGTCTGACTAGTGTCTGTGTTTTGTGAGGTTAGCTCTGAAAGTCGGCTGTTTCCAAGTTTTTTGGAAATACCTAACCCACGGCCTCCCCGGCCTTCCTTTTCCACTTCCATATTGACCATTGACTAGGGCCCAGGCTTTGCCAGAAACTAACTTAAGTTCAGCAAATCTAGTCATCATGGTAGCTTGAAAATGGCTGCTCAGGAAGTGGGTACCCTACTTTCCCAATGGACAGGGCTAAGCATTTTTTTAAAAAGAGGAAGCAGTTAACTTGAAAATGAGAAAGATAAAAAGTTGAAAAATGAAGGCATTGCTCATCAACTTTTGTAGTTCTAATACTTCCTATATCTGATCTGTAAAAGCTAAGAAATATGGTTGTTTTTGTTTTGTTTGGGGAAAGAAAGGCACATAAATAAAGTAGAATAGATTCTGATACTGCTGGATACCTAGTTTCTCTTTTTTGGTTTGATTTTAGGTTAAAAAGAATGTCTTGTTTAACTCAACATGAGACTTAGCAACAGATATTATTTTTTAAAATTTCTCTTCCCACCTAGTTAAGGAACACAGAGGAGGCTTGATGTTATATCATGTGTCTAAGATGCTTAAACATAGGAGTAATATGATGCAACCATTAGCTAGTCAAGGATAGGTCTCTAGATGAAAAGTTAAAAATTCAGACAGAAGATTGTATAGATGTGTCAACTGCGTGACAGTGAGCCCAGAAGTCTAAGCCTAAGCATGTGACTCGCTACCCTGTCAGCACTGCTGTCAGTAGAGGTGGGGCTGGCAGTGCTGCAGGGCTCCACCCAGCAGTAGTTCTGGTGGTGAAGAACTACTGTCCCCAGACAGCTTCCAGAATCCGCTCAGGAGCTCAGGCCTGTCTGGACCAATTTCCTCATTTTTATCTGGTATTTTCGGGAAGTCTGTGCTTCTTCTTACATTTCATCCCAACTAAGGACGACTTTTCAAGACTCATCTTTCACAAGCCAGCACAGAGTCTGACATCATCCAGAACTTCTGTCCCTATAAACGCTGTCTCCACTCTTTAAAAGTTATCTTGACAGAACCAAGCACAAAACACATCCTTTGGAGGCTTGTTGGGGGTATTCTGTTTTGATTTTTTTTTGCGTTCTCCCAAAGTTATTTTATATCCTTTAGGAGCCAGGAAGTAGTTCCTGTAATTAGGGTTTGTTACTGTCTTTCACTCCCAGAAACTTCTACCTGCCCAGTGCTGGCACCCAGAGACACTGCCCCAGAGCTGTGGGTTTGGGCCAGGGCGGGCGTGGTTCTCATTATGGTGTCCTAGGTGGACAGGCCTGGAAACATGTTCTCACTGTGTTTTGTACTATAAGAGCCCTTTTGTACATTAATAGGAATGATGGGAATGGGAAAGAAGCCCCTTGGTGAATATTAAACTAAGTAACTTATGTCCAATGGGTCTTTGTTGATTCAACTTTGAAAGACATTGGAAAAAAGGGGCACCTAAAGCGTCAGAGGCAGATGCTGTTGTCACTTGTGCACCCCTCTACATTTCTCTGCCTTGTGGGTAGACAGATCATAGCTGGTCAATGGAGTGCTCCTGAGTATGTTTTCCTCCACTACAGCTCCCTAAAATGTCCCAGTCTCTCTCCATTTCATTACACTGTTGCAAGAGAAGAATCCTGGGATGTTGGAACCACATGAATGAAGAAATCTAGATCCTCAAGGATAAGGATATCTGACCTGGAGAACTGCTGACTGCCCCACAAGGGAGAACTCATCCGTGCAGTTTGAGGAGCTGCTGAGACCACAGGGCTTACTTGTTACTGCAGCTTATTGCAGCAGTATCCTGACTGAGGTTCCCTCCAATTCTGAATTTCTGTGCACATAGGAATGGCACACCAGGGGCCCGAGGTCTAAAGGGATTAGAAGGTGGGTAAGAAGCACCAAATATAAATAAACTAGGCTCATAAAAGTGCTTCACCAATTGAGCCAGCAAAAATTTGGAGGGTCTGGATAATACTTCAAGGACAGGAAAGGCATATTTCTTTTTAATGTAGTGGTTAACTCTGTGTGTTTTGGTCAAGTCTGAAGAAGGAGTTTTAAAAGAGACTGTAGGCAAGCTGTGGGAAAACAATAATGGAAACCTCTATTACAGTAGATCTTGTTGTGGACAACAGAAATCCAAGGACAAAGAACTCCCCAGCTCTGCCCTTGTAATAATTGTGTGGAGAGGGTCAGTGAAGCATTCGCAATGATTGGAAGCCTTGCATTTAAAAATCCTTTGTCACGTGGAAAGGGATGAAGCCTGGGTGGCCACTGATCTGATGAGGGAAGTAGACTGTTTCTGTCATGTTCTTACTTTAACTCTTGCAGAATGAATTCTTTGCTTATTTTTCATCTTTGCTTATTTTTACTAAGGAGCGTACTTTCTTCAAGGAACCCAACTCTTCATATTTTAGAATACATGAGGGCTGTCTGTGGGGAAAGAAAGCCACAGAAGACAGTGAAAGCCACATGCCCTGGTATTAAATTGGGGAAAGTTCCTGGTAGGGAGGGGAAAGTTCATGCAAGCTCCGGGGTCACTTTCTGCATCTCAATCTCGCTTGTTTTTGAGATATCGGTCAGTGTCTTCTTGACAGTATAATTTCTGCCATGCAGATGGATGTTGCAACTGACAAACACAGAACACCTCCTGCAGTCCACTGGGAAGGCCGCATAGTGCTAGATTTAAAGGAGAAAGTTAAGTCTCCATGGAGATGATCCTCTGTGCAGGCCCAGCAACTATTACACCTGCATGGCACTTCATCTTTGAACATGCTTCTTATTTTCCAGACAAGCCCAGGGGATCCACATTCCCCAATAAAATTCCTGTCTGCCCTACATTGCCTTTTAGTGCTGATTTATACCTCAATAAAACTACACATTGAAAAGGAGCATTAGTTTGATTCTTGACTAACATGATTTATGTATGTTTTAGTTTTGCAGGACTTGGTATTTATACAGCATGATGCAACATGTATGTACATCCACATCCTGAGACCTCATGAGAGCAGCGGTAGAAATATCCAAGGGTGTGAGAATCTTCTAGATATGGGACTGAGTCTTGATGTACAGAGCTGTTCTTACTAAGGGCATCTGTAGCCTCGAAGAGCTCGAGGTTTGCCTTATAGCAACTCCCATGGAACTTGCTATAAGGATCCATTCCTGACCCACCTTAGAACCTCTAAGTTAGGGCCACTAAGCACACAGTATTTCAACAACCTTTACAGCTGACTAAAAAACACAGGATGTGTGGAACACTCTCCTTCAAACTTGCAGATGAAATTTCTAAGTCTCTTTGGTTACCACCAATGAACTGTCTGCTAAAAAGGGGGATGGAACTACTGCTTTTAAGATGGCATCCGTGTGTCAGACATTGTGGTAGACACTCTAAACACATTGTGTTCTGTACCTATTTTGTAAGAGTCTGACAAAGTGTGAAGTATCTTCATTTTATTGGAGAAATCAGAAGTTTGAAGAGGGTAAGCAATATTGACTGGTAAAGTGCAAGATAGAAATTTGAGCCCAGCTTTTTTTTTTGGCTTTCCTTTGAAGGCTCAGTAGTATTCCCCTATGTATTCCACAATTTCATCATCTGTTCATATGCAGAGAGTCATGTATGGAGTTTCCTTATCTTGGCTATTGTGAATAATGCTATAATGAATGTGAATATGTAGGTATCTCTTCAACATACTGATTTTAGTTCCTTTGAACACATGTGCTCAGAAGTGAGTTTGTTGGGTAACAGAGTAGCTTCATTTTTAATTCTTTGGAAAACCCCCATGTTGTTTTCTGTCATGGAGGCAGGTGTTTACATTCCTACCAACAGAGTGCAAGGATTCCCCTTCCTTCATATCCTCATCCACTCTTAGTCTTTGACAAAAAGTCACTGAAGAGGTATGAGGTGACATCTCATTGTGGCTTTGATTTGCATTTCTCTGGTGATTAGTGAGCCTATACTACTGGCATTTGTATTTCCTTTTCTTAGATCCTTTGCCCGTTTTAAAAATCAGGTTGTTTTCTTGCAGATCAGTTATGTAAGTCATGTATATGTATGTGTGTATGTTCATTTAAAAATATAGCCACCTTCAGATATGCAGTTCACAAATATTCTTTCTCATTCTGTAAACTATCAAATTTCCTTTAGAAGATAACAGTTCACTGGGGAAACTTCCTTATGCGAAAGTAAACTTTACATTGTAGAGGACAATGAGGTCCCTGACCAGAGACCCCATGTCAGCACGAGCAGCTGTTCACTCTGTCAGCTACTGAAAGGCTGAAAAACCATCAATTCCCAATCAGGTGTCCTTCTGAGACTGTCCTCAGCCAGGAGAGCTTTCTCCCGCACAGCTGGCTCCTCCTTGGGGCAGCCCACATCCAACATCTGGTGCAGGCAGGGCACAACATTTCAAACACCTGTGTCAGGTCTACACAACTCAGAAGGACTATCTCAGACTCTGAGGCCCAAGCGATTAACTATGGCCTTTACTTTAACCTCGACTGCTCCTTCTGCCTAATTCTGCTTCCTCTCTTGCTTTGAAAGGCTTCCTGAGCACACTCCTCATAAGCTTCTTGCAGTTCACCTCAGAATTTGTTTTCTGGGGACTTGACTATGATGTTGTTATACCGAATTGTCCTTGTGGATTTACACGCTTACGTTTAGGCAGTATGATAGCCCAAACGGTGCCCTACCTCTGGTTCATGCACTGAACCCGATCCAAACCTATACCACCTCAGAATGTGACTGTATTTGGATACAGGGTCTTCATAGAAGTGTCTAAGATAAAGTGAGGTCGTGAGGATGAGCCAATCCAATATGCTAGTATCCTTCTTAAAATGCATGGGCAAAGATAGAAAGAAAACTACGTGAAAACTCAAGGGGAAGACAACACCTATAAGCCAAGGAAAGAGCCCTCAGGAGAAACCATCCTTGATCTTTGTGTTCTGGTTTCCATAACTATGAAGAAGTAGCTTTCTGTTGTCTAAGACCCTGGTATGTTGTTATAGCAGCCTGTACATACTGATGTAGAGCTCTTTCTACATTTAGACCCCTACTCTTTCATCTTCACACATAAGGAACAACCCAGAATCCTGAACAAGTTAAGCTGTCTCTTAAGTATAATGATGCTGAGTGATAATTTTCACTAGAGTTTTCATATTCTTTATATGCCAAAATTATCATATTTTTAAAAGAGTGATTAAAGAGTGTGAATTACCCCCTCTTGGTCTCATTTCCCTTTTAGGACACTTAGCACAAGCCAGAGGCAGATGTAAATACATGGTGTAGACAACTACTTTGGATGTGCATCAAACTTGTATTTAGTGGAGGGAAAGGGCACCATTTTCAAATTCCATCAGTCAACATCTTTTGGACTTCTGTGATGCAAGAATTGGGCTTGGTTTTTTGTTTTTAGCTAAGCCACAGCAGTCCATGACCAGCTGCTAGCCTCCTGCCCTCATTTGGGGAGGGAGAGTAAGAACAGAAAATAAAAAGATGAACAGTTTAAAAGATTTCCTTTGCAGTCTTCCAGGTTTTCTGAGCAGCTTTTTCTCCTTGCCAGTGGGGGCTCAGAGAATGGGGAACTTAACCGCTTTAAAAAATGAACAAAACCAAATGACTCCTGCAAAAGAGTGGTGGGGTGCTGCTCCTTCTCTAACCTAGGTGGAAGGTGATCTCGCCATCTTCTGTTCACTTTCCTATTTGTATGGAGGCCCTGAGGCTTGCTTTTAACAATATTTATGAGCGTAATGCAGGTCTCCCCAAAGGATTATGCTGACCATGGTGTTTTCATTGTTGCTGCTGGAATCAGAATCCCACAGCATGAGGAAGCTCAGCAGAGTCACCAGGCACAGCCTGCGCCAGAGTCCTGAGGCCCATCTGCCACTGGGCCTCCGCTCACTTTGGCTATCTCCCCTCCTTCCCCTTGAGTGGTTTCTGTGAGCTGGGCAGACAGTCCCTATTATCTAACTCACATAGCATCAGAAGCATCTGTTGAGGGCTTATATAGTGGTTGCAATTCTAAGTAATTTACATTTCTAATCATCACAACAAACCCTCAAGATGGGTGTTCTCATTCTCATTTTTTTTTCCTGGTACAGGGTTTGAACTCAGGACTTTGCACTTGTGAGACAGGAGCAGTGCTGCTGAGCTAAATCCCCACCCTCTTGTTCTCATTTTATGGGCAAAGAAACTGAAACTTGAAGAGGTTAACTGACTTATTCAAAGTCCTGCTATATGTTGGTGGCCAGGGTTGGGGATCAAGTTGAGCAGTGATGACATCAGGTGCACATTTTTAAATAACATACTACTCCCCCAAAAGCAATGGAAAAATTTCCTTAAGAAACACTGTAACATGGAATGAATGTTCTTGTTCATTAGGTAATAATGATAATTTAAAAATACTTATGCTAGTGTAAAGTGGTGATTGTGTGTTTGGGGTATAGGATACTGAAATAAAATTTAATGATGAGAGAGAAAAATCATCCAGATGTCTTGGAATTACAGATCTCAAAGGACACTTTGACTCTTCATGTAGACAATTCTAAAGTAAATTAAAGATTTTGGGAGATCAAACTGTCTGGTTTTCAAGTCTCAAATAGCAAGGTCAAGAATCAGCATGTATTGGAAAGAACACAGTGCTAATGTTTCTTGCAGGGACTCAAATGGAATGAATTGCTGGCTTGCTTTAGGGAATTCTTTTCCTTCCTTGCTTTTGTATCAGTAAATCTCACTGAGCAGGTATAAACAAATAAGACAGTAATTTTGTTTCACTATACAGAAGGAAATTGTTTGTGTTGAATGGCTTGGGGGAATCTCAAATAAATGTAATTTGCTCCAATTTGGATTAATAATTATATTTGATTGAAACCTCTGAAGGGTCTAATTTCATAACAGATTTATGTACTAAAATCCTAGAACTAAAAGATTTTTTAAGAGGTCATTACTTTACCTTCAATGTCAAAGTGATGTAAAAAGCAAACTATCCTCCCATGGCTTATCAACATGTTTAAAGTAAATGTTTGTCATTATATTTAACTTGTATCCTTTTCTCTACGAATAAAATTTAGCCCTCCTTGGACTGTGATGGCTGCTTTTATTTACTGAAGGCTTGTTTATTTTGTTAGCTTTGCATGCACACACATATACTTCATACTACCACAAGTAGAACCTATTTTAAAATTGGTTAATTCTCTATATAATATAAACAACAGATGATTGGACTCAACAATAAGAGTATTAACCCTTTTTTGAGCACATTATTTTAAATGCACCTTCTCACTTTATCCTGTTGTGCTACTACCTTTTTATAAATGCAGAAAGAAAGATCCAAAAACTCCAAGAAACTCAGGCTCAGGCCATCTCTATATAAGGACACACACCCAGCTTTCCATGATGTCCCATGCCACTACACCATACCTTGATGTCTGGCTCCCTTAGAAGCCAACTACATGTAATTTCTGCTAGTTAATCTTCATAAAGTCTTTAGGAAGCTTTGGTTGACCATTTTAACCTTAGTCCCCACCCCACGCCAAGTTGACTTTCTTGTGGAATGGCTAAAAGGAAGTCAAGTGATTTAAGGTGACTGGCAAAGAAAAGTAGAACCAAAGAAAAGGTTGACCTCTGACCAGCGACCAGCTTCTGAATAGTTCCCGACTACATCTTCCAGACCTGTGCATGCACCAGCTATACCAAGTGTATTCTTCTACCCATGTCCCAGAGGACAATTTCCCCAGACACTACTCAATGGAAGAGGATTTCCTATGAGCCTCAGAGTATCCATGTAAAAAAATCACCTAATAGAGCCAAATCTGGCTTCCCAAAATTAATATATGGATAACAAACACTAACTGCAGACCTGTGTGACAAGGCGACAACATTCATATTATTGTTTTAGAGAAGTTAGTCTGAGTTCAACTGGAGAAAAGGAAGTCACAAAATGTACATTATTTTCTACACTACTCACCCTTGCCCACATCTTCCCCCACAGAACGCTGGAGCTCTGGGTCTCTAGGAGGATAATTCCAGGATTCCGGTCTGCTGGCCAGCTTCCTTCTTTTCATAACTCTGTTTGAAGAATGCACATTGTGCTCCTGCCAGCATCTGGCATGATGGACTCACAGCATACTGCAGCTGAAAACAGAAGTCAGAAATACAAAGGTGGGTGAGCTCTGGAAAGGGATGGGATGCTTTTGTCATTTAAAGATTGTGCATAGCTGTTGGAAAATCCAAATCCATGGTCTTAGAAATTCATTCACTCATTCGCTCATTTATATACTCATTCATATAACCATGGGAATTGCTCATGACATTCTCGCTACATTAACTGGAACTAAAAAGATGAATAAAATATATGGTCCTCCCCATAAGGACCTCATAATCTAGTTGTGCAAAAAAAAAAAAAAAAGCAGCACTGTGAAACATTATGGGCTCACTGGCCAAAAAGAGCCAGGAGGGAGCACAAGAAGGGCGAAAAGGAACAGGAGGTGAAGTCTTGAGACTGGTGGGTGGAGGTCAGCAAGCAGAGGGACCCTTCACTGTCTGTAATCTGTCACTTTAGTCATTGATTTAGCTCCCCCCCATTCTTTCATCCCTACAGCCTCATCATTCCCCTTCAAAGCAATTTAATATATTGTTTTACCACTTTGAAGCCACTGAGTGTGCCTGGCTCTACCTCTGGCCAGTAGTTTGTGAAGGTCACTTGAGCCATATGCTTTTTTAGTTCCC
This sequence comes from Thryonomys swinderianus, assembly GCA_004025085.1. Lineage (NCBI taxonomy): Eukaryota > Metazoa > Chordata > Mammalia > Rodentia > Thryonomyidae > Thryonomys > Thryonomys swinderianus. The sequence goes on from PVIC010030072.1 coordinate 15,538, forward strand.
CAAAAGGAGGAAAATTGGTGTTTTGTAACTGTGGCTTTTAAATAGCTTAAATGCGAAGCCCAGAATTTGATTTTTTTTTAAAGAAAAATCAACTGGGCTTTTGGTGGCTGGGTCTGGCCAACTGTTTTTATTTTCCTTTAATCTTCTCACATCTGTAAAATTCAGTTTTGAAGTTTGTGTGTGTGTGTGTGTGTGTGTGTTTGTGTGTGTTTATGCACTACTGTTGAAATGGACAGTCTTAGAAAAACCTGGTATTTAAACCATATGGGACACATAGAAAGCTTTTTGAGAATGGTTTCATCTGAATCTTTGTAAAAAGAAAGCGTTTTCCTTATTAAGAATGAAAACTCAAAACTAAGTGGAAGATAAAACAGAAAAATAAAGATTTGTGTGGCACACAGTAGATGATCAGCAAACTATTTCCTGAAGCATCTAGTTACCCATATGAGGAAGAGAAGCCTTCCTAGAACTGTGTTTCAACAGAGTGTATTTGGGAGTTGGTCTCCTTACCCTTCTGCTGGGGCAGGAACAGCCTCCTGTAATTTTGGTTTGATAAACACAGTATTTATAATCATGGCTGGGAGAAGGGGAGGGAATTCTCCTCTGAGGCACTTGCAGTGGCATGGCCAGAGGACATGGGCCATGACTCACTTGCTCTGGTTGACCCATGCATCGTTACCCAAGGGTTCAGTTCGGATGGGGCAGAGAACCAGTGGGAGAGTTAGTGATGCCAGAGATCTTTCACTTCCTTTTTAGGTTCTTGCAGTTTGAAGTGTGTTTAGTGCTCACAGTGTTTGTACTTATAAGAACAATTATTTGGAGCTGAGTTGTCTTAGGAGATCCCATAAACTACAGCACCAGCAATACATTGTGTTTGCATATATGTGTGTGCGCATACATATTTCATTCTTTACTGGGAAATACAACACATATGCATGCACACAGAAAATCACATTAAAAGTGTATTGCTTAATAAATGTACCTGCCACCTATACCACTGTAGATGACTGCAAGGACTCCAGGAGGTTTCTAAGTGCTGTTCCCAATGCAATCTTTTTCTTCCCCTTCATAGTAGTACTGCCTTTAGTCCTAAACAGGGGGACCCTACATGGGGCCTTGGGCTTTGGAACTCTGGTTTCTTTTCAGCCATGGCTCTTCTTAAAGGGACAGGAGTCTATGGAGGCTGAGTGGCCCTGTGCACCTGGAAACCCTTTCTCTCTTTATAGACTCAGTGCCAAGTACTGGGGTACTGTGAATCCCTGGCCAAGGGTTCCAGGCCCATCCAGGTCTTCATTGGCCTTTTCTTAGGATTAGCTTCAGGAGAGGTCACCAAGGCATGATGCTGGAAAGCTGGAGTTATGACAAAGAATGAAATCATGGATATAGCAGGTAGGGTGTAAATTTATTTATTCACAGGAGGTAGAATATAAATTTATGTAAAAGCTATAAAGGCAAGGAAGTGCAAGATACAGAGTTAAAGAAGTAAAGCTCCTGCTAGCTGGGAGGGGTCCTGAGTAGGATATCCAACAGGGTTCTTTGTCTAGGTGTTTTTAAGTGGCTTAGAAGGAAGCTCAGGCTGTCATATAACATAACATAACATAACATAACATAACATAACATAACGTAACGTAACGTAACGTAACGTAACGTAACATAACATAATGTAACATAAGCAGGAGATTACATGCTTTCTAAGGTCCATTCTATGCAGTATTTACACAGTGACCACACTGACCCATATTCCTAGAGCCAATAGCTGACCTGATTATATTCTGGGGAAATCTTTGACAACCAGAAAACTTGCTGGATGTTTTTGTAAGATCACTGGAGGGTGTGACTCAGTAGACTTCATTTTGGCTTCCTGACTCCATTTTGGGGAGGTGGGCCTCACTGCCTAACAAAATTCTAATTCCTGTTGCAGCAGCAAACATCTTCAAGAGGCCAAGGTGGAGGTCAGACTTGAGGCTTGAGGAGGGGGCACCCATGAGCGCCAAGGCCTTCATGCTATGGGGTGGGAGAGGAAGGTGGATTACTGGGCCTGGTGGCCGATTCTATTGGCATCACATGTTCTCCTAAGAAAATCCAACTATCTAAGGGTTCTAAGGTCCAGTATGGTCTTTCCAGGTCACCATGAAGAGGTATTTGTCCATGTAGCAGGACAGAGCAACTTTTATTTAACAGCTTCTTAGTACAGGTTATAGTTCTTAAATATTTAAACCCCTTCTACACAGTTCTTCATTGTACTTCTTCCTTCCACCCATGACACTAGGGATTAAACAAACCCAGGGCTATATCCTCAGACATTTTCATTTTTTATTTTGAGCCAAGATCTCTCTAAGTTGTCCAGGTGAAATTTGAACTCATGATCTTCCTGCTGCAGACTTCCAAAGTACTGGGATTGGAAAGTGAGCCAGCATGTGTGGCTTCCAGTTGTACTTTTACCATAACACCTACCCTATTTTTGTAATTTTGAATCTTGAACACTTGTTATTTGGAAGGGTATTCATCTTTTGCTTTACAGAAAGTATATAAGAAAGTATATAGATATATTTAAAATGGAAAAATTTAAAAATTATTTATGTCATACCTACTACATAATTTATTTTTATATCAGCAAAACAGTGCTAAAACATACTTATAGGTTCATAATTAGTGAATGTGGCAATTTTCTCTCCAAACCTTTTGTTAAGGGTAGACCTACCAAAAGCTGACTTATGGTCTCTTCCTCCTTTCTTTCCTTTATGTTTTACTCACTGAAGTTTCTGTTTCTATCCAGTCACTTTCCTTGTTTTGAATGTGATATAAACAGATTAGAAAGCATGTTGTGTGTGTGTGTGTTGCCTTCTATTCAGCATTATTTGCAAAATGTATTCATGCAGTTGCCTTTAGTACAGCCCGTGTTTTCCATTGCTATGTGATATTCTATGGGTAGTTCAGCATTTTCCATCACCATTTTAATGATGGTGGACAGTGGAATGTTTTTTAGTACTGAGTTACTATGAATAGCATTGGCCTGGAGACCTTTATCTCTATGGGATTATACTTAAGAATGGAAGTGTGAGATGATATGTTTATTTTCAATTTTAATGGATAACAAAACTATTTTCCAAAGTGGTTGCTACCAGTTTACATTCTCCTCAGCATGGTGTGATTTTCCCCATTGCTTCTGATAATATTTAGTATTCCTTTTTAGTTTTAACCGTTTTTTATTGGAAATAATTTTAATGTGTCATCTTTCCTATAGAACATTTCTGCCTTCCTTCCCACTCTCAGTATATGATGAAGACACTGAAGCACAGTAACTCAGAGTTCCAAATTTATTGCTTATAATACCACTGTGAATACATAATAATATTTTGTGCTAATACCCATAGTTTCTATTTGATATACAGTATGGCTCATTAAGAGAGGATCAGTAGCTTTGAAAGATGTACAGTAATAAAAATCAAGATCTTAACAGAATTGGCCAGTGTAGTATTTAAAGTACCATAGGGATTAGCAGATGAACACCACACCAACTGTGTGCAAAACTGGTATGAACCTCACTTTCTCTGCTATATTTGGATGTTAAATGCCCCTGAATCCACATATAATGACCACCAGAGAGGCACTGCAGGCACATAGTGGAGACTTTGCGAGGTGGAGACTTATGGAAAATCCTTAGATTGAGGAGACGTGTTCTCAAAGGAAGTTGTGGGACCTTGATCTCTTCCCTTCAGCATCTCTGCTTCCTTGCTGACAATGTAAGCACTTATTCCGAAACTCTCCCTCCTGGTATATGGTGCTGCTTTCACTGAAACCTGAAATCAATGGGGCCTCCTGCTATTGGACTTACGTGTCTCTAGAACTGTGAACTGAAAAACCTTTTATTCATAAGTAGGCTATCTCAGGTCCTTCAGTGTAGTACTGTGAAGCTGTCTAACATACTCTCACAGGGATATGTATATCCCATGCCCTAATGGCTGTGGTGGCACTGGACACAAATTGCTGTTACCCAGCTGGGGCCTGTCAGGACCACTGCAGAGCAGTAAGATCAGCTGGGAAGCCCATCAGAATGCAGCTCATTAGTGTGCTACATCTGGCAACATCTGCTTCTCCAGGAGGCACCAATAACATGCACTCTGGTCAGAATGAAGTGAGGACATGAGCAGGCCTTCCCTGACGCAAACAGGCACATCTCCTCACATGCCCACTTCCTACTCTACCTACTACTCAAGCCCTTCAGCGTCCTCACTTCGCTTCCTCTTGCCAAATGTGTCATCTCCATGCCTCTGTCCTTTCAATGTGTTTGTCTGGCTACAGCCCAGCTTTGGATAAACTCAACTGTTTACTTTCTCAACATCAAATGCCCAGATGCTAAACATTGCTGGAAGCCTCACACAATCTGCAGATGGTGCTACTATAAACCCCTGGTCAGACACTATCATCTGGACCCTTGTTAGTGTCAGGCCATCCTCTGTTTCCCTGGCCAGTGCAACTCCTGTCCTTTTGTTTTTCCATTGAGATGACAATAGATCCTCTTTCACAATGGAAGCTTAGGGCAGCTCCTCCAGGCACAGTAGGCAGTTGTAATTTATCTTTGGTGGCTGTTTTGAATTCTCTCATTCTCCTTCAGATCTCCAGTTATTGCTTGTCTCTGTCTGATCCCAAATTCCAAACCCCACTGTCGGCCTTCGTGGGCTAATGAAAATAGCAGGAGCCATCTGATGTGAACACCTCAACTTCCCCTCCATGTGTGTAAACTCCCTTTGCATCTGAGCTCTCCTTTCTCCCCCTCTCTCCTGTAACAAAAAGGAACTACCTGCCCCTTACCCAAGCTAATCCCTCCTCTTGTCTCCAGTGCTCCCCGGCTTCCTGGTTTGCTTCATCAGCAGTCATTGTGGTATGAAGCTTTGTCTAAGAACACGGTGCTTCCTGGCTGGCCAAGTCCTCCTTCTCCTATGACCTTCATCCAAGCCAGGCTCAGGGTGGTGTTACCCTCACATTCACATAATGGAGTTTCAATGCCCAATACCCAAATAAGAATGAGATCTTATTTTTATAAACTATTTAGCTTTATTTTTATTTTCTCATACTAGGGATTGAACCCAGAGCTTTAACACTGAGCTACATCCCAGTAACATTTTATATTTTGAGATCAGATCTTCTTGTGTTTCTAAATTGCTTAGCTAAGCTCAAACTTGTGATCCCCTTGCCTCTACCTCCCAGAGTGCTGGGTTATAGCTATGCACCACAGCATTCACAGCAGGCCTTCATTTGGGTTAGTTAAAATGAGGTCATGTGAGGCCTACCATTCCATGATTAAGTGGTTTTATTAAAGGAAAAACTGAGTGAAATTATAAGAGAAATTGATAAGAAGAGACACAGGAAGAAGACAACTACAAATGAAGGACTGGAACATATTCTTCTCTCATAGTATGCAAAAGAGACCAAACTTGCCAACATTGTGATGAGAGAGTTCTAGCCCCCATCACACTAGGTAACAAATCTCTGTTGTCAGAAGCTCCAGGATATAGCACCTTGTTACTGCCTTCCCAGGAAACTGCACTATGTTTTGCTTGTTAATTTCTGCCATTTTTAGCTACCACTTTAAGCAAGTGAGTTTATTTACCCTTCTCAGCTTTCTTTCCTTCCTTCCTCTTCTCTCTACTCCTCTCCTCTCCTCCCCTCCCTTTTCCTCTCTTCTCCCTGCTCCCCTTCTCTCCTCCCCCACTCTCTCATACTGGGAATTGAACTCAGGGCTCTGCATATGCTAAGCCTGCAGTCTACCACTGAGCTATTCCTCCACTCACCCTGTAAACTTTAATCTTTTCATTTATAAATGGAGGCACAGGAACATTTACTCTATAAGATTTTGGAGGATTACATTATAAGAAGCAAAGAACATGTTCATCACAATGTCTGACTGTATTTGTTAGGTAGGGCTACCACAGGCTGGATATTTTGGCTCAAACAATAGACATTAATTGCTTACAATTATGGAAGCTGGAAGTCCAAGGTCAAGGTGCCAACAAGGTAGGTTTTTGCTCTGAAGCCCTTGGCTTGGGGGGCAGTAGCCATCTTTCTGTGCATGCTCTTGGCAGGTGTTAGTTGGGGGAGAAGGAGAGAGAGGTTTCTGGTGCCCCCTTTTATGAGGACACTAATCCATTGGATCAGGTAGTCACCCTCATGGGTCTAGAGAACTATTATTACTTTTTCTAGAGACCTTATTTTCAAATACAGCTAGCTATACAGGGGATTAGGGATTCGGCATAAGAATTTTGAGGTGACACAAACTTTCAGTCCATAACACCAGCGTATGGTTTAGAGGTGTCCAGTGTCATTATTTTGAAAAGTCCCCCTGGACCTGATTCTTCATCTCAGCTGATGGTGTAGCTCTCTCCTTCCCTTCACATCCAGGTCCTCTATGTGTGGTGCGTGCGTGCGTGTGTGCGCGTGCATGTGTGTGTTATGTTTAAATAATCTTCACCTTGTGGGGATAAATAACTCTTTCAGAGGTGAGAGTTAGGAGACACTAAAACACTGTTTTTTCATGTGCTAGTAATTATTGAAGCTGGCTGATTCTATTCTCTATACCTTTGAACATTTCTACAACAAAA